>CABFOW010001572.1:108980-140127 GCA_902141385.1 Timema californicum
GGTCCCGGCACAGATTTATCTGATTACCAAACCCTTCCTTCACCTCTGACAAGACATCTTGTGAATGTGGGGAATGCCAGGCCTCCACCGTGGTTCGGATTCCACGTTAAACTGTAGGTCCTCCATTTCATCTCACTATCACCCTACCATTACACATTAGTGTAAGTGCATATAACCCGAACGGGTAGTAATAATAATAATAATAATGATTATGATGATGATGATGATGATGATGATGATTATTATCTAAAGTATTCCCCAATAACATTAAATATAAAAAAATATCTAAAGTATTCCCCAATAACATTTAATATAAAAAATAATAAAAATCGTATTATTAATGCATGGATTCATTTCAAAATAACATGTATAGAAAGAGAATTAAATTGCACTATAGTATTCAAAGATCAACTAGAACAACATTGACTAGAAAAATAATCATCCCAAATAGGATACAAAGGTTTAAGACCAAAACAATTCATAATCCCCCAACAAATATCAATAGACATTAAATTCAGTTAAACAAAAATATATAAATATGTATTCTAATATCCAAAGATGACCCAATAGAATCCCTACATGATTATAACTGAATTTAACCCAAGCCTAGGTTACAAAAAATATATATATAAATCTCCAAAATAACGATAACTTACATTTAGATAAGTCCCTGACTGTTATTGGCATCAAAGAGTGACTCGCAGCAATAGAGGAATATCTCAACACATCCTTCTGGTGCCAGGCCCATTACTACATTCCTGATAAAACTATCAAATTTCATTTTGTAGAAAAATTACTTCAGATTTATGGACAAAATATACATACAGTAGCCCCATGGCTTCTTTGGTGCTGACTGACAGCTTTAAAAAGTTACCAGACCAAATTACGTATCCCTACGCCACACCAGATGATCTGCAAAAACATGTGTTTAGCAGCTGTCACTTCTGACAGTAAAATGTTAGGTATATACCTAAATGTTGACTGTCGGAAGTCAGCTGTGAGCTGTCAGTCAGCACCAAAGAAGTCATGGGGCTACTGTACAAATTAAAGGTACTGCCATAGGAACGCGCATGGCCCCCTCATATGCAAACTTGTATATAGGGAGACTGGAACGTATGTTCCTGGCAGACAACCGTTACAGCCCCTTTGTTGGTTCAGATACATCGATAAGATCTTTATGATCTGGACCAAGGTAAATATCCACATCCAGCATTACTTTTCTGGATGTAGGCATCACACTCCATCAAGGACATCTGAAAACAACAGTGCACACCAAGGAAACCAACCAGCAACGATACCTTCACTATGACAGCTGCCACCCTATGAGCACAAAGAGATCACTCCCACATAGCCTAGCAATTAGAGCCAAAAGAATCTTCTTCGACCACAATGACCTTTTACAATATAATAAAAAAGTGCAACATGCTTGTATGAACAGAGGCTACCCCAAAGCACTGGTGTGTAATAAAATAGACAGAGCTCAAAATAGTGGGCCCACAACATCAACAGGAACAAACATCATCATCCCTCTGGTCACTACATACCACCCTGGATTCCACAAACTAAACAATCTTTTAGAAAAAGGTTTCCCCAAACAGCAATCCTCCCCCACTACACAACATATCTTCCAGGAGCCTCCAAAAGTAACCTATAAACAACCATCCAATCTACGCAGCTTACTGCCAGACCCCACTATTCAACCCAAACTCAAACTAATGTCAGGTTCATTTCCCTGCAACCGCACCTCCTGCAAAACCTGCACAATACATAAACCAACAAATTCATTGTCCAGCAACATAACTAAAATAAATTATTCTGTAAAAGGCCACCATACTTGTGATTTTGAAAACCCCATCTTCCAACTGGAATGCAACCAGTGCCAAGCACAATACATTGCTCTCACAACAGAAACACTAAGAGGAGAATGAATGGCCATCGACATGACACAAAAATGAAAAATAAACATAAGCCTGTAGCATTATATGCTGAAACCCATAATCTGGACTTTAATCACTGTTATACAACCAAGGGGGTCGAATCCCTGAACGAAGAAATATGCAACCCTTCACAACTAAGGGTATGGGAACTGGCCCATCAATATCAATATATCACCAAATCCACCAAATCACAATAATAATACAGTATATAACACAATTTTTAGTTTTTCTATCCATCTATCTATTTATTCATAGTGCTGCCATCTATACAGTGATATCATAACTGAAAAACAGTCAACCTTAGACTTCAACCAAGAGCATCAGCCTACGCTCTTGACCTGATGAAGCTGTCTGTGATAGTGAAAGCTTGTTCTTAAAAATGTGTGTTTTTTAGTGTTATATCTAAACAATTTATACTCCAGTATCACCAAGGTAAGAGTGCTGGCTATCCCTCCTAATTTAAACCATGAGTAATAGCTTGCATTTCCTGAATGTATTAGTTTCCTAGTTCCCACTCCATTGTTATTTTAAAATGTTTTATCCTAGGAACAAGTATAATTATCAAAACAACTTCAGCTTAACACATTGTTGATAAAGAAACAACATGAACAACAGAGGTGTTTACTAGGTTACCAAACCAAACTATTAAAAAAGCTGAAACACTATTAAGAATTCAAATCTAAAAATAGTTAAATACCATAATATATAAAACAGAAACACGATTATTTCATGGCCTTTCATCGATGAATAATAAAAAGAGTGTCAATGTGGGAGTACCATTATTTCAAAGTCTTGACACTCCACATATAAGGAGAAATCTTCTCGAGTTTAAGGCGGGACAGATGACTTTAAAGGGTAGAATGGTCTACCCAGATACTAGAAAAGGTCTCGTATTCATTTATTGTTCCTCCAGGGTTTTGAAACATTTTTGTTGGAGAGAGCGCGAGAATAATGAAGCAGAAATCGACATTGTTGTCTTCCCTGGCGATTGCATATTCCAAAGGGTGCCTCAGTGCACCACAGGGAGGGTTTATCTTTTAAAATTCTACAATCCACCAAAGAAACTGTTTTTCTGGCTTCAAGAACCAAACATCAATCGTGACCAAGAAATTTGCGCAAGTGTGAATGAAATTTTAAACCAAACCGAAGCTAGACACACTCACATGATAGACATGAGTGAATTACCTGGTTGGTTGTTCGATCCGGCACAGCTCATCCGAATGTTTGAAACAGTAGAAACATTAGATGACCTTTCGAATATTTTAAGTGCTATAGGTGAATCTTCAACAGACCTAGAACCTCATTCAGATGTATCAGTGCTCACAGATTCATCAAATATCTCAAATGATACTGTAATAAAACATACCAATTCAGATACGCAGCACGAAAGGAACACATGTTTTTTGCGATTGCCTCTTATGGACAATGACGAAGAAATTCCGAAAAGAGAACCAGAGAATAACTCAGAGGTGTCGATGTTCCCGAATTGGAATGCTAGTTCATTTAATAATAAAAATGAAATTTCCTCGGCTTGTTTGGATTCATCTTCAGCCCAAGTTGACATTCAAGAGTTTAGGTTCAGGCCAAATGATTTTCAGAACCATCCTTTGTCGGCGATGCTGACCCTGGACAACCTGATGTGCCTCCTGGATGACCCAAAAGTAGTACATCAGGTGCACCAGCATCTTCCAGGATTGGACGATGGTGAGAACTTTGACAAGAAGTGAAATATTTTGCACTAAGAATGTGTTTAAAAATGTTACACATTACCTGATGTAATATACATCTATTAACACAAATGTACACATTCATAATTCATTTTTTTTAAAAGGTGTTTTTCAAAACCCTTAGATCAGGGGTTCTTAGCCTGGGCTCCACAAAAAATATTTTCACCAATCTCTAGTTGGAATTTAACATTTACTTTAGTTACGTTATATTAAGTTATTCTGAGAAAAGGTCCATAGGCTTCAGCAAACTGATAAAGGGATTCATAAACTTTGCTGGACTGATACAGGGATTCATAGGCTTTGCTGGACTGTCAAAGGGGTTCATAGAATCTGTATGACTGATACAGGGGTGTGTAGCCTTCACCAGAATAATAAAGGGGCTTATAGGCTTAACATGATTGTCAAAGGGGTTTATAGGCTTAATTGGAATGTCAAAAGAGTTCAAAGGCTTCACCAAACTGCTAAAAGGGTCCATAGGATTTGTAAGACTGATAAAGGGGCTCTTAGGCTTCACTGGACTGATAAAGGGGTGTATAGGCTTCACTGGGTTGATAAAGGGGTGTATGGGCTTCACTGGGCTGATAAAGGAGTTAATAAGCTTCACTGGACTAATAAAGGGGTCAAGATGATTCACATGCCTGATAAAGGGGTTCACAGACTGTCAAAGTTAATATTCTTCACTGGACTGTCAAAGGGGTTTATAAGCTTCACCAGAAACAAAGAGGTCTATAAGCTCAACCAGACTTTCAAACAGGCCTTTAGACTCAACAAATTGCCAAACAACTCTCTAGGCTTAACCTGACTGTCATAGAGGTCCATGGCACATAAAAGGTTAAGAACCCCTGCCCGATATTAAATATGATAGTATAGAAAATAAAACCATAATATAATAAATAATTATATTTCTCGAACCGAGACATATTAGAATATTACCCAAACTTTCTAACCAAATTTAATCTCACTACCAAATAGTAGTTTAAAAACAAATCTCCCCTAGTATGGACATATCGTATGGCCAGGTACATCAATCTCGGAGAATCTCCATGCCACCCTTGCGTCAACCCATTTCCAACACGCCGTGAGAACGTTCTCCGCTGCTTTCCAGTCAAGACAGCTCGGCCCCATACTGGAGCGCTTGAATGTTGACCAGGAGGTTGCAAATGCAGCCGCTTTAGGTAATACTGAGGCCTTTGTTAAGATTCTTCAGAGGAACTGTCTGCAGAACCCTAGCGACACCGATGAAAAGGAAGATGAACAAATATCACCAAAAGATGACTAATTCTAGAAAAATTAATAATATCATTGTGTGTAGTTATTTTTCACTAAATTTATTAATGAAATATGAAAGTGTTTGTTTTACTAGACCTTAAGAGGCGGGGACACCAAACTCGATTCTTAATAGTATCAAAAGAATTGAGAATTGATCTTATTATCATGATTTTTAATACCCCAATTCTTGGCATTCAAATCTAAATAGCTCTATTAAGAAATGGGCGATTTTTAATTATTTAAGGGGTGTCAAACCTAGAGAACATTTAAAAGTTTTAAAACCTAGAAATTATTTAAGGGGTTTCAAACCCAGAGAACATTTAAGGGCGCCAAGCCTAGGGAACATTTAAGGAGTTTCAAACCTAGAAATATTTAAGGGGGTTCCAGCTTTGATAAAATTTAAGGGGTCAAGCATATAGAACATTAAAGGGGTGTCAAGCCTAGATAACATTTAAGGGGTGTCAAGACTAGATAACATTTAAGAGGGATCCAGACTAGATAACATTTAAGAGGGATCCATTCTAGATAACATTTAAGGAGATTAAGCCTAAATAACATTTAAGGGGTGTCAAACCTAAATAACATTTAAGGGGTGTCAAGTCTAGAGAACAAGGAGTGTCAAACCTAAACATTTAAAGGCGGTCAAAAACTAATTTTTTCATTAATTACTGTTGTGTTATTTTATTAAATTTATTGTATAATATGAAAGTGGCAGAGGTATGAATGATACTAGTAATTACATTCAGTATACAGCCAGTCCCTGCAATGAATGGAGTGAAGGTGTCATTTGTAGGGTCAGCATGTAAGGTGTATGCATTTCGATGGGCTTGGAAATAATACCATCTGGCTCAGTGAGGAAAGCAACAAGAAACTACTTCACTGCTAATTTCCCTAGTACGCTTTTAACTAAACTTTGGGTTGAGTACTAATCATCACACAAACAAAAGTAGGCCCTGCATATTATAAAATGAGAGCTACACTTTGAAATAATAGAAACAATGAAATAATCAAATTATGACCATGTTTATTAATCACCACATTATTTTACCTTTTCAATTAATGTTTTAGTTTAAAGAAATATAATCTCTACACTGACCAGTTCAACATTCTTCACGTTTTTTAAAATTTAAATTTCTGCCAAAAACTTATCACAAAATTTAAAAAAAAATTTATAGATGAAACCCATTGTCTAAAAACTGAATCAGAAATTACTCTCAATTTCCTGACATTGTGTTTTAAATTCAGTCTTCTTTCTATTAATACAAGCTCAAATAACAAGATTTTGAAGTTTTTTTTTAAATTCTGTCAATACTTAAATATAAAACTCTATTTTTAATAGGAATTTACTGATTAAAATAATTTTTATCAAAACTTAGAGAATAATTTCCAATTCGATCTATACTGTTCGGTATTCGTTCGAAATTTTGATATTCGATTCGATAAATAATCCTGTTCGCACACCCCTACTAATTACATCCTATCCTTATCTTGAGCTAGCTCTATTCAACCCACCTTACAACACCATATCCTTATCTTGAGTTAGCTCTATCCAGTCAACCTCATTACATCCTATTCTTATCTTGAGCTAGCTCTATACAGTCCACCTCATTACATCATATCCTTATCTTGAGCTAGCACTATCTAGTCCACCTCATTACATCCTATCCTATCTTGAGCTAGCTCTATCCAGTCCATCTATCATTACTCTATTCCTATCTAGTCCACTTCATTACTTCCTATATCCTTCGTCCATTCTAATGCTATCCTCCCATCTGCGTCTAGGTCTTCTAAATGGTCTCTTCCCATTGGTTTTGCAAGTCAATACCCTGAACGCAGTTCTTTACTCTACATCCATTACTGTTTCCAGCCTATAGTCCGCGTCAGTTTTTTATTCAAGCAATATATTTTCCACTGCTGGCTTGCTATGCCTTACAATCTAACTTAAATACTAGAACAGGCACATCATCCAGGCCTCAGGAATTAATTTATCAATGTGAAAGGGTAAACCCACATTTCACCAATGATAAATTTTCGGCCATGCCGGGAATTGAATCCGTGATCTTAGTTTAGTAGGAAGACACGTTATCAACTGAGCTAAGGTGTCTGGATGCAGTTCTATTTTCTCCCATTCACACTGCATATCCTGCTCACCATAACCTGTATGGTTTGATTACCCTAACAATGTCTTGTGATAAGTACAAGGTATGTAACTCATCATTATGTAACCTTCTATCCTCCCCAATACCTTTATCCCTTTTTTGGACATGATATCTTCATTAGCACCTTGTATTCGAACATATAATATATCTATTTAGTATTTAGGAAAAACCTGATATCAATGAGTGTAAAGAGGACTTTCCTAAAGAGAATCGGGATTGAGAGGAAAAGGAATCGGAGTCTCTCTAATAAGAAGTAGATCCCAATTATGTATATTATATACTTGTGATTTTCAGTTGTTTTACATTTCCATTCCTCTTCATTCGCAAACACTTATCTCAAGAACCTTCAGAGTGGAGTAGTTTAAAACAATTAATTAATTAAAAACAGAGATGGGTCAAATCCCATATTTCTCAAATCTGAATATTAATTTTTTTTTTTGAATCTCGAATCTTAATTTGATTTTTCAAATAAAAGATGATGAAATAAAGTGAAGTGTTCACCTGTTACAAGATAAGAAAACCCTAACTGACAGCAAACACATGATGCATCTGATCACCTTACCTCAAAAGTAAACACTTGATAAGTGCGCTCAAATTAAATTGGCTTCATTTCGAGATTGATTCAAATTCAAAAATACCTCCTTCGCAGATGTCTAGCAACAATATTAAAATAAAAATTTATCTTCATGATAGCTATATTTCAACAATAAAGTACAAAATTTTAAAATGACTAGATGCACATTAAAGACTTCAGGTATATCCAGCTCACATTAAAAATGGTAAAATATGAACATATTTTTTAAATAACAATATTACCTTTATGAAGACAGAAGTGTAATAGTGTACATTTATAATAACTAGTACAAATATATATAAACGACATATAGAAGAATCAACAATTCACATATCAAATAAATGGCTTGGAAATTGTTTGGCATAGTGAAACTTCTGTGTTGAGTCTTTAGCATCCAGTTCCAAACTGAAAAAAAAATAATTAAAAAAACGAAATTAGCATACACAAACTATCATTTTAATAGACAAGGAGAGTACAATCCAAATGGGTAGTAAGATACTATGTTAAAATAAATAAATCAAGGCCTGTGTGGTAATTACAATTTGTCTTTTGAAAATTTGATAGTCATCATGAATTGTTTCCAGCCTGAGCCGGTCAAATAGTCAAATACCTCAATCTCCCTCTTTGCTACAACTATTTTTTTCTTCCCTTAAGCCACTGATACATATGCTAGGGAAAAAGCATGCTAGAAGTGAGTATGTGACATACCAGGAGACAGGATTACATATGCTAGCTAAAGACATGCTTATTGCTAGCCCCACTCTCAAGAGTTATGTACTAATAGTTGACAGAGATGGAAGTTTAAGAAATTAGAAACAAACTGATTAGCATGATAGCAATAATATTGAACATTTGTAAAATTCAATTCTTAAATTCAATTTAAAAAAAAGTGGGACAGATTTGGGATAAAATAAGGTATAAGCAGATGTTTAAGTCAAGGTATCTCCATATGTCTACTTAAATAAATGCAACAATAAAATGTAAGCAGATATAAAATTCATCTTCGAATAACACCATACATGTACTTCTTGAGAAAAATCAAAACTTCCTTGTAATGAATGACATGCTAGCAACTACTAGAGCAATCTTGGACATGCCAACCACTTGTATGTTGCTCAATACCCCCCACCACTCCCTCCATGCTTACTTAGCCACTATAATAATAATAATAATAATAATATTTAGCACCGTGTCTTACTACCTGTTCGGGTTATACGCTTTAAGTACTAATTACTCTAATGGATTAGGAATTGGGAGGGTTGAATTAAAGGAAGTGAACCCGCATTTGCGTGGAGAGAGTGGAAAACCATTTAGGAAAAACCACCCCCAGTTCACCCTACCGAGATTCGAACCTCGATCTCCCAGTCCTCAGCAATCGAGCTCAACACGACAAGCGCGTTAGCCAACTATGCCATTGAGGCGGGTCTTAGCCACTATATATTGTGTGTCATTGACACTAGTGTAGCAAACTATAAGTCAATTTTCTTATGAATGGACATAGCTAACAGCTAGAAAAAGTTATTATATTGACTTTAATGTATACATATGTCAATACATGTGACCCGCAGCTATCACTTTTGATATATATTATCAATAAACTTACCTATAATATAGCAAAGGGTGTGCAAGTACTTGAAAATTTGAGTTCAAGTTGAGTTTTAGTAGCTGCTCTCAAACTCAACTCAAAGATTTTTACAAAACTCATACATTTTTAGTACAATTATATTAAATTTATTTTGGTTATTTGGAATAGAGCAGTAGGCTAAATCATGGTTTAAATAGGAGGGCTAGCCAGCATATTTACCTTGGTGATAATGGAGTATAAATTGTTTGGATAGAACATTAAAAAGCACCCAAACACATTTTTAAGGACACTTTCACTGTCACAGACAGCTTCACAGTCAACCTTGCAGTTCAACCAAGAGCATCAGTCTACTCTCTTGACTTGATGAAGCTGTCTGTGACAGTGCAAAGCGTCCTTTAAAATGTTTCTGTGTTTTTTAGTGTTCTATCTAAACAATTTCTACTCCAGTATCACCAAGGTAAGTGTGCTTGCTATCCCTCCTAATTCAAACCATTAACTTTATTTTTTTAATTTGAATGTGTGTGATTATAAATGTTTTTAAAAAAAATGTGTTTGTACTTATTTATGGGTTATGCACAGTTATATCACAGAAATTCAACTTGAAATATTCTTTGTGGAAACAATGGGCTCTATTACTTGAACTCGGAAAAAACTCTATGTTTTCATTCAAACTCGATTTGAAGTGAAAAATGCCTACTCTCACACCCCTAAAAATAATGCTTGTAATATAATTAAATGTTATCAATGTCAAACACAAAAAAATATGTTTATATTTTCTAAAAGGTTCTCCAAAATGTCCAGTCATAAGACAATCAAAGTATATAAAAGAAACAAAGCTCCCACCCTAAGCTAAACCTACCTGTCTGAAGCTATTTCATCACCATGAAGGGTCGTCACATTGACAGCTGAAACTGTTAGTTCGACAGGCCTCAACGAGCCAAAGAAGTCGGTGATGGGGACTTTGTGCGGATCACGAGGAAAGAGGTCCAGCCTCACTCCTACCGTCGATATGCACACTCTCTTGGGGCAAACTGCGAGCTACATCAAGAAACCATGACACATAGTTTGATTTAGTATTTACTTGGATACATGACACATTTCCCAAATATAACTTTCTTTAAAATTAAACTATTTGAGAAATGACAGACACGTGAATCAAACCTGGGAAAACTAGGAGATACTTAAATACCACAGCCGTCAAGTATTGGTGGGCTAAGCTAAAGGTGCTAGATTCCAAGATTTTGAGTCAGAGTCGCAAGCAACTTTGGAATAAATGGTAGAAAGATCATTTTAGCTTTATATTTTTATATTTTTTAGTAGGCCATGTGGTAACAATTTTTTGACAATTGTTTTTATTGCTTTATTTTGGGGGCCTGATGAACATACTAGGTTTTCCTCCTCGAAAGACCTCTGCGTTGGCCGCCATGTTGGAAAAACGGAGCAACATATCGTTTTTTCACCTATATTTTCATTTGTGTCAGTTTGACAGCGAAAATAGTTATAACCTATTTTGAAGATAGTTTATTATTATTTAGCACTGTGTATTACTACCCGCTTGGGTTATACGCTTTAAGTACTAATTACGCTAATGGATTAGGAATTGGGAAGGTTGAATTAGAGGAAGTGAACCCGCATTTGCGTGTAGGGAGAGTGGAAAACCATTTGGGAAAAACCACACTCACAACACTCGATCAANACCCCCAGTTCACCCGACCGAGATTTGAACCTCAATCTCCCCGTCCTCAGCAGTCGAGCAGCTCAACACGACTAGCACGTTAGCCAACTACGCCACCGAGGCGGGTATGGAGATAATTAAATTCTCTAAAAAAAAAAAGTCAAAAGGACTTTTCGCTAGTACCTATAGTTTCCAAGCAATAGCAGGGAGAAGTGTGGTATTCTCTCGCAACTGCTCGAAATATCGGGCTTCGCTCGCCTATATTGCTGCCTATGTTTAATATTACTCTAATCCAATGTTTTAATGAAAACTAATGAAAATATATAAATATTTATTCGGGCGGGGCTGATGCCAGCAACCGATCTGATTTATTAGCCAACATTGGCACAATCGGCCAAGAATAATCGGTTTTTTATCATGCCGATAGTTCAAAATCTATAGAAATATTTTTAATTCTCAAGTCATGAAAATATAACTCATAGTTCAAACAAAGAAATTCAAATACAGTCTCTTGCATGTAAACATAAATTCTTTAAATTCTGTGTTAGATATTTTATTATATAATAAACAGCAAAACCAACATTCTGAACAAAATAAAACCATTCAATTTTATTTATCTTAAGGCTTATTTAAAATTATGAAATACTTGATAAATATATTAAAGATACAAATTTCCACAAGTAATAAAGTTAAACACTAACAAAAACAATATTGGGTGGGCCAACATGAGTTTATTGGTTGTGAATTTATAAAAAAAATTAAAATAAATCATATTATGGTGCATGCTGATTACTGAGCGCTCCAAGATCCACTCAATCAATTGCTCATTGAACTCTCCCTGAGATCCGTTCTTAGAGTGCGTTCAAGTGTAATGTCAAAGTACCAATTTACCACTATTGTAAATACTTGTTTGGCTAGGCCTATTTTATCATCCAACTGAGAGTTAAGATATTGATCATTTAAACAAAACTAAATCGTCATCAGGTATCGGCAATATCGACAACAAAATATCGGCATCAGAAATATCTGCAAAAGGGTTAATTCGGCCCAGCCCTAATATTTATATTCCAATTTGTAGTTTTTTTATTTAAACTCATTTCCACATCACCATTGGGTAGAGTTCATGGTGTGTTTTTTTTTAAATGGTATCCCCTGTAAGCTTAATTCACATCGATTTTTTTTAAAGTAATTTTTCTCCATTTAGAGGTAGATGGTTGGTCCAAATCTTCTGCTTTTTCAGTCGTCTTATTTTCCTCATAGCTATCCTGTGTATGTCAGTTTGCGATTCGTGAGATATTTTCAGTCTCTTCAGACATAAAATGGTCCAATTGGTGTCAATTTCTGTATCAAAGCTCAGTTTATTTGAAACGACGATATTTGTGCACAATTGTCCTTTACAATTGTAACAAATTGTGGAACATTAAAGCCCAACTTTACTACCGCTGTAGGACGCTATACATGCTTTTGTGCATTTACAAGATATAGACTTTAGGAGCGTTTGAGGAGTTGAATCCTTATTTGAGGTAATCTTTGGTGTTCTTCGAGCCCCAATCTAGCGGGCTTTTGGAGTTGCCAAACCATAACTGTATTTGGTGGTACCATCAAAAGTAATGTTGACAAGCAACTGCCTGAGTAGGTGGTAAAGAAGCGAGATTAAACAAACTTATGGATAGAGACTTTGAAAATAGTTGGAATCTCAGATTATCCCATGAGCTGTCATCGATCTTGGTTTCATTTTACCTTTACTCGGTTTCATGTAGTAAATTTTTGCTGTAGGTGGTGTTAGTGCCATTAAAAGCACCAAAAGTTCTATGTCTTCGCCTACTGCCATTACACAGTCGTAATCGCGTGATACATCAATTGAGGTATTGCTAATGAGACAGCATCTTCATCAACTTCTTTAACGACAAATCCTGCTTCTTCAAGTTTTTCACTTAACATAAGCCAGATTTAATTCCAATCATCCGATAGAAATTTTTCTTGGACACATGGCTGCCATCAACGCCAGTATGTCTGTTCAATCGATGAAAATTTGCGGCCGATTTCGTACTTTTGGCAGCTTCTTTATAACCGTCAAAATCAAATATACAATGTTTATTGAAATATTTATCAACATATTCCACGTACTTAGACATGACCAAAGAGAATGTTTTTCTTTGATTCCAAACAACACGGTGAAGAAGAAACCCGCCGGCTACAACCTGGATTCCATTTTAAAAATTTACTTCTTCAGAGATAAAAGCTCACAGCCAAGCTTTAAACACATTTTGAATATTGGACCCTTTACACTAAGAGAGCTAACAACACCCCTATAAATGCAAAATTTAATAGTACAAAAACAATTAAGGGGTAATATGAAAATGAATTATTTATTTACCCTAATTATTTAAGGGGGATTTGGACCTCCTCAGCCCCCCTTGGCACGGCCTTGAAATATTGATATGTTTGCATTAATAATTATTACTAACAAATTGAGTTAGAGTAATATTCAACATAGACAGCGATACACAAGTGAAGCCCGATATTTCAAGCTGTTGGAGAATCAATCAAAACCATTTCCAGCTTTTCCCTAACTATTTCCGTTAAACGACCTTTCTGACCCTATAGGCCTATAGGACCAATGTTAGTAATTTTGTTTGCCAAATTTATTAAAATATAAATTCCCAACGTCAGAGAAGCTTCCCATGAAGTAATCTGAACTGGAGCATTTTACTGCAATATATTTGTTATTACTAATTAATATACTTTAGCCATTTATGAATGAGTTTGAGTGAGTCAAAACAGACAATATAAAAATAGAGGAGTCGGAGCCGAAGGATTGGTGTACCGACGCCTCAGCTCTAGTGGATTAGATTCCCTTGTAAAAATGAAAATTTTCAAAAAATTTAATTTAATCGCAGTACAATAGCAAGCAACACACGACTATATCCATACCAAAAGTTAATTTCCATCTATTGCCAATTAAAAGTGCTTACAATCCTCTCCAGTGGCAGAATGGTCTCAGCCACCACTCTTGCAATAGACTGGACTGCTGCTGATGGGGAGATTGACCATCAATAAGCAGTGTTAGAGCTCAAAAACAAATTCTAATTCAAAATTACTCAACTTGTACTTTAATCTCAACTCCGTTATTTACTCAAATATCTTTGAGGATTCAAGGTATAAAAGGATTCAAGGTATTCAAAGGTTAAATGAGTCCATCCCTACTGAAAGATCAGTCGGTTTCATGTACATTAAATGACGAGTGCAACTTGACCCGAATAAGAGCATGCATCACATGCCCATCAACTCTGTAATACAGTTGACTAGAAATAGTAAATTTACACGAAAACTATTACACATGGATTATTTTTGATTTAACATTAACGGAGATAAAGAGTTAATAGAAGTTCTCAATACAGAACATTGTTGAAATATTAAATGATATATGCACAGAATCTGCATTGAAAAGACTGTTTTTGATAATTTTAGAATGACTTCACAGATAAGCACTGTGCACAAATCTTTATTGTCATAAAAAGGACATATTGTAGTTATTAACATGAAACTTTGTCGCTTTGTCCCCCAACATCACTGTGGAAAATTTCTAGTAATCATTCAAATACGAATACACTGCACACATTTTTAGCATATCTTAGTATTTTATTTTTCCTTTAACGTCCATACCTCAGACACAAACACAGTTGCAAGCCAGGAGTTGAGTTGGGCCTACTATGATGAACGCTCTTAAGATAAGATCACATCTTTTAAGAGGTGGTTATATCAAAGATGAAGTCCTCAACTTACAAACTCGCCCATCATCTTGCTGCTATCCGGCTCCACCCGTTCCAAGAAGTCCAGAGCGTAGAAAGTGTATCTGTCAATGATGTAAACACCAATGGCCGGGTCTACATGATGCTGAAACAACCAATGATGTTGTCGTTGAGGTAACAATTTAACTCTCAAGGTTTTGAGATAACCTTGAAATCCTCCATAAACCACGTAATGCTTTTTATTACCGTATTGGACTCTTCCTCCCTCACCTCATGTAACACCAAGTAAAAATCAAGCCTGACCCCTTTTATCACCTGTTCAGGTTAGACTTATATGTCTTAATTAAGCTAATGCGTTTGGGATGAAGAAAGTTGAATCTAGATGACATGTACTCACATTTGCGTGGAGAGATAGTGGAAAGCCATTTTGGAAAAATAACCCTATGTACATCAAAATGGGATTCAAACCTCGATCTCCCAGTCTTTGGCAGAGATGTTATGGGGCTCAACAAGCTGTACTCACAGACAAGGAATCTTCTCCCACCAGGCTGCTGGCCACCGCCAGGATGTTGGGCGAGTAGAACTTCTCATACATGGAGGCTGCTTGGCACGTGTCAATCATGAAAAATATCTCATGATATCTAAAGGCAAAAAAAAACAACCACAAAACGCATAAGCAGAGGTGGATCTAGGCATGGTCTTATGGGCTGCAGCCCACGTTTCCGGTCAATCAAAGGG
Organism: Timema californicum; assembly: GCA_902141385.1. Classification (NCBI taxonomy): domain Eukaryota; kingdom Metazoa; phylum Arthropoda; class Insecta; order Phasmatodea; family Timematidae; genus Timema; species Timema californicum. Next base: position 124,397 of record CABFOW010001572.1, read on the forward strand.
CCCCCTTTGCGGTCAAAATAACAAAAATAAATAAATATAAAACAATTTAAATTAAAGATTTTAGAAAAAATCAATTATACAAAAATGTAGTGTACTTAGAAAAAGTTTAAATGGTTTGCTACCCTATTGGATTTGAATAAAATCTCAAATAACAATGTTTTAAATGACAGTAAATAGTAAATATAGCTTTGTCTTCTATCACAGCAATAGAATCAAGGCGATTGTATCGCCTTTGTCGGTAGTCGGTAAAATCAAATAGACTTTGTCATTTGTAAATCATATAAATAATGTTGCAACAAATATATGTTTTCTTTTCTGCATCTACCCAAAGGTGGGAGCTTCTAAATCATGAAACAAAACTAAAATTTACGATAAAAAGTTTAAGCCAGACTAGATGGTCTTGCCACTATGATGTTGTTAGAGCTTTAAAAAATAGTTATGGTGATATCATGAACATAATTAAAACCTTAAGTGACAATATGGACGAGAAATTTGATTTTCAAAGAGAGGCACAGAATTTATATAATAGTTGGCGAAACACAAAACTGCGATTTTAACTGTATTTGGGGAAGAAATTTTAGATAAATTCAATTTAGTAAACAAAAAAAATGCAGACCCCAGGCTTAGACATATGTGAAGGTGAAAAATTATTTAAGTCATTAGAAGCGTTTGTGAGCAACATATGAGAACAATCAGATCATAAACTAAATGAACGAGGAGACAGCCAAAAAATTAAGTACTAGTGTGGAAAAAGAATAAAGTGATTTAAAAAAAGAGAACTAATACTTCAAAATTTTTGGCTAAATTAACAGAGAAAGTTTCGCTAAATGGAGCAGAAAAATTTAAAGGGATAAGCATTAGATTAGCATTAGATAAGTTGATACTGGATTTAAACAGAAGAGGCCATGTGTAAGAGGAATTCAACAAAAGATCATTTTTAATGGATATGCAAGATATTAATATTGGAAATATTGACTTGGAAAGTGCACGTAATGTTGTTGATTATTATTCGGATAACTTAGACAAACATTTAGTCAATGAATGCATTCAGTTAAAATCCTACTTACAGACTAATCCAAACTCATTCAACTCATGCAGTGATATATACAAGCTAATTTATGAAAAGAAATGTGTCAAAGTTTTTCCAAATATCTATACAATCTTGAAAAATTTGTTGGTGTTGCCAATCACCAGCTGTGAAGCAGAGCGATCCTTCTCCAGGAAACAAATATAGGACAACAATGATGAATTAAAGATTAAATTATTTATAAATTCTTTTCATAAACTGTGATCAAACCATATAATTACAATGTGATAATCAAATAAGAGAATTTGCAGCACAAAAACACAGAAGAGTTACTCTTAATCTTTAAATATCTTTAATGAATTAAAATACTTACATTATATAACTCCTAGAATGTTGTATTTGTTTGTGATGTTTGTTATGAATACAATATCTTTTTCCATTAGAACTGTATACAAATGTTTGTATATCCATTATCCAAGTTCATCAAATATTAAAAAAAATCTTCAATCAATGCCTGTTACCTATGATTTTTCCTCTTTAAAAAAGGTAAAAAACATTATTTTTATTATTAGCACTGCGTCTTACTACCCGTTCGGGTTACACGCACTTACGCTAATGTGTAATGGTAGGGTGATTGTGAGATGAAATGAAGGACCTACAGTTTAACGTGGAATCCGAACCACGGTGGACGCCTGGCATTCCCCACATTCACAATATGTCTTGTCAGAGGTGAAGGAAGGGTTTGGTAATCAGATAAATCTTTGCCACGACCTAGGATTGAACCCCGGCCGCCAGCACAGAAGTCTGACACCTTACCCCTAGACCACCAGGTCACCTACAGGTAAAAAAAAAAAGTTTTTTGACAAAATGGTGAATGAGTCGCAACAATGAATAGAAACTTGGGTTATTTTGGTTAATTAAGTAGGATCCCAAAGTTAACTGCACAAGGTTTGATTTATTTTTAATTTAATGAATTACTGTTAAGGTGCTATAACAGCCTACCAGAATTTCATAAGTGCCAGAAACTGTGTGGGTTTATAACACTCCTGGGTGGAGCTATGCAGTAGTAGGATAACAAACAGGGGAGTACAGTGAATTGGTGAAGTTTCTCTCCCCTTGTAATATCTCAATCCAACTCTTTAGTATAAATTATGTGATTTCTTATTTCAATATTTCATTCAATTTTTCATATTTACATTTGTTGAATATTTTGATTTATTACTTCCACGTATGAGTCAGCTTTTAAAACACCTGCAACCTAGTAATAACTCCTCCCACTTTTGTTTTTGGTGCCTTCCATGTGTTCTTGATTGGTGGCTTCAAAACTTTTATTATTAAATTACCTGAATTCATAGGTTTTTCCAGACTCAATTTCCAACTTTTCCAGTCACTTTATATTACAAACATTATTTTATTTAGATCCTAACTTAATGTAATAATATTTTTAGATACATACACATTCTGAAATTGTATGGGTATGGATATGAAGAGATTTAAGGATATCAGCCTAAAGCAATGACCTATTGGGTAGTGTGATCTAAGTTAGATTTTGGTGAGAAAATATTGGAATATTAAAAGATTGCTTTACACAGGCACAGTTTAGAACTGTTGAGACACATTCTTATATAGTTTTCATCTTCTTATAACGCAATCAAATTCTTGTGCATGCTGTAGTTGGCTAACGCGCTAGTCGTGTTGAGCTCGACTGCTGAGGACAGGGAGATCGAGGTTCAAATCTCGGTTGGGTGAACTGGTTTATTTTTTTCCTAAATGGTTTTCCACTCTCCCTCCACACAAATGTGGGTTCACTTCCTCTAATTCAACCTTCCCAATTCCTAATCCATTAGCATAATTAGTACTTAAAGTGTATAACCCAAATCGGTAGTAAGACGTGGTGCTATTATTGTTATTGTTATTATTATTTAATTATAATTATTATAATGATAATGATGATGATTATAATTATAATAATTATCATAATCATCATCATCATCATTATTATTATTATTATTATTATTGCGCATGCCTATAATCATGCCTAAAGTTTTGCTAAAGATGTGCAGTTAAGGAGTGGAAATAAGATATTAAAATCACATGTTGACCTTAAAAATTGAGAGTAGTACATTCTCATCAGAAACAAATGTGATAAAAGGGAACTGAAAAAAACTGATTTTGATTATTGTAAATAAAAGTTGCATTTTTATAAAATAGATATGTGAAAAATCCAGAAATTTTATAAAATTCACCGACTTTCCATGATTTTTCCCTCACCAAGCAAATTCCCGGTTTTTTTAGGCCACTGGACACCCTGTATTTAAATTCCATGATTTAAAAAAAAAATATCATCATCATTATCATTATCATTATCATTATTATTATTATTATTAGCACCGCGTCTTATTACTCGTTCGGGTTGTACGCACTTACGCTAATGTGTAATGGTAGGGTGATTGTGAGATGAAATGAAGGACCTACAGTTTAACGTGGAATCCGAACCACGGTGGAGGCCTGGCATGAAAAAATATTAAATTCCTAGGCCGTTTTCTGTTTTACAGGACATTAAAAAAAAACTCCCTGACTTTTCTAGATTCTCCCTGTTTTACACCTGTCGGTAGTCACCTTGTTTAAAATGCTTGTATGCTTTGCTAGCTTATAACAGAAAGTTCAACTGATCATATTTGTAACAAAAGGGCCCTACCTCCTCTTCTGCCACATCTGCTCAAGAGCGTCGGCCAACTCCTGGCTTGTCACCTCCTCAGAGTCCTGAAACTTGAGGAATCCGTCCCCACCATGACCTGTCAGATACACCAAGACGTTACTGCCCTCGTCAGTCAACAGTTGTTTGGAGCGAGGCGTGCCAGGTGGAAGGCGGCCAGTCAAGAGACGGACAAAGTTTTCCACAGTTACCTTAAAAAAAAGTAAAACCTTTTTAGTAGGGTATTAAAAAAGAGATCAGAACTTACAAACTAGTTTAACCTGTGAAAGTACAACACACACTATATACCAGTGTCTAGATATCTTCTAAATGGATTGCAGGACGAATTTGAACATAAAACATGAAATATTTTAATTTTAACAATGAAGAACCGCACTATGCCTCTATCTTCCTCTATCCTTCTACCACTCTTCCTCCTCTAATCTCTTATATTCTTCTCCTCTCACTTAAACACTTTCTGTTATCTGCTCAGCCCATCTCTTTATTGGCCTCCCCTGCAGTATTTTACCACACACATGCACGCATACCTAGTCACACCATTTACTTATGGGGCTGGCCAGAAACTGTGCACATAGCTCAAAAAACAACTCCATACTTAATCCATCCTAACTAACTTTCTCCACATTTCTCTAGCCTTGCATACTTCCTGTGCGTCAACAATCATACACGCGCTTTTATTCTTAAAACTCATTTCTCTTACATTTGTCTACAACATTTAACCTCGTCTTCCTTTCTATCCACACCCTCTTAGCTACAAGATCTGTTTTATTTTAAATATAGAAGATTTTATAATAATGGAAATTTATAAAAATGAAGAAAAAGGAAAAATAAACTAATAAGAGTAGATTTTATGAAGAAAGCTCACGTAAGGAAAAAGGGAAAATGTGGGAAGAAATCAATGCACAATGGAAGAAGATGTCATCTTTGTGCAATTCATTCTTCCCTCTTTCCAAAGGTGGGCATTCTTCATCAAATTTACTCGTATTAGTTTGTTTTTCCTTTTTCTTTATGCTTATCAATTTCCATTATGAAAAAATTATTTAGCCATTGGGCCACCTAATTTTTAAACATTAAATATAAATGAAGTAGTCATTAAGTACAGTTTATTTATGAAGGGATTATGATACCTCCATGATAAACAATCTGGTGGCAAAGTGATTAAAATTAACATTTGCTCATTGTTTACAAATCATAAGAGATTTCTACTGAAAAATGCATAAATATTTCAATCTAATGGATGAATAACTTATTCTAAAGTTCAATAAATCCACATCCATGCATGTATAAATATGACATAGGGTGTGTAAAAAGCTTTAACTTTTAAAAAAGAGCGTCAATTTCCACAGCGATAAACCAAACAACTTATAGTGACATTTTGTCAATTTTTTTCTTGACAACTTTATTAAATTGTACATTCACTAATTTTTTTAAAATTGCGGGTAAGGTATGGCATTCACAATACACTAGCCAAATATAGCTAATAATCATAGAAAAATAAACTAGTCTAATGTAGAAATTAGATTTTTATTTTTTTTACTGTCACATCTTACTACCTGTTCAGGTTATACACATATGATAATTACTCTAATGGAGTAGAGATTAGTAAGGAATGATTTTAGAGGTTATCTACCCACATTTGCGGGGAAGATCAGGAAACCGTTTAGTCAAAACCACCCTCAGTAGACCCAACTGGGATTCAAACCTCGATCTCCCTGTATCATCAGCAAGTGAGTCATAACACGAGTGACAACTTAGACCATTCAGCCACCGAAGCGGGTTATATTTTTTTTAAATAGAGCCATAATGACAAAGTAAAATAGTTTAAAGCAAGGAGAGGGTATTTATTAAATGTAGATCTATAAAGGGCTACTTTAATACCACTGAGAGGGTGAAACTAGTTCGTTATCCATAAGAAGAACTTTTAGAAAAAACAAGCTTTTTTTATGCGGTAGAAAATTATTAATACATTTTACTACAGTATTTGTGTTATTGTATGGATATAATTTAGCCCCGCATTTTACTACCCATTTGAGTTATACGCCTAGGTACCTGCTAATTAAACTAATATGTTGGGCATGAGGAAGGCTGAATTTAGAAGTGAACACGCATTTGTGTAGAGCTGGGAGTGCTAAGACCTTTTAGGGGAAACGCATCCAACGATTTGAACACTGATCCCCCTGTCATCAGCAGTCCAGTCTCTTGCAAGAGTGACACCTTAGACTATGTTGCCAATGAAGCGGATTATTTCATACTTATTGCTAATGTCTTTTAGAAGTGACAGATCAAGATGAACTGACGTAAATATATGTAAGTGGATCTAGTATCATTACCAGCTATAAGATGAAAATGGGACCGCACTAGAAGTGAGACAGTGATAGGACATGTTTGTACATACCTCATAGCCTCTGTAGTCAACCTCTACGTCATCTCCATAGACATTGATGTGCTGTTTGGCGTTATTGAACACTGTGGCAGGACGCGGGTTCCTCGAGTTGCAAGCCATATCATCAGCCACCATTAAGATTATCTGGCTGGAAAATTAGAATAATATTCTACATTTTATTGGTATCAATATACTCTTTTTCTGTATCTTACATTTTGAGATTGAGTATGAAGTTAAGAGAAAATTTCTTAATAAAGTGTTTTTTTTTATCCCATAGATATATCTGCTATTAAAAAATGTCACTGTATCCAAAAGTCCTTATGAACATTTTAACACGTACCTGTCAGGAATTCCCAGTCTCTTTACACTCCTGTAGATGGACAGCACATTCGCAACATGACGGTAATTGAACCAAAATCTTGAAGTGTCCACTAACACGGCCCAGTTATTGGTATGGCCTGCTCTGGCGAAATTATCTGGGATTCCCACCTGGCATTAAAACAAATTGGTGGGTTAGGTTGTGAAAATTTGTTTTAGCCTCTACCATGTAACAATTTAAGTAAGATGAAATAAAAATGATAAAATAGACACACACAAACAGAAAACATTTTACACTTCATAAAAGTAAATTTATAGTCTTATTCGGCATTATTTTGTGGGAAAGAGTGTAAAAATATTGAGATGATCCAAGTGTATAGGCGTTAATAAATGCACTTTAAGATGAAGTAATATGAAGATACCCGCCTCGGTGGCGTAGTTGGCTAACGCGCTTGTTGTGTTGAGCTTGACTGCTGAGAACGGGAAGATCGAGGTTCGAATCTCGGTCGGGTGAACTGGGGGTGGTTTTTCCTAAATAGTTTTCCACTCTCCCTCCACGCAAATGCGGGTTCACTTCCTCTAATTCAACCTTCCCAAATCCTAAACCATTAGCGTAATTAGTACTTAAAGTGTATAACCCAAACGGGTAGTAAGACGCGGTGCTAAATATTATTATTATTATTAATATGAAGATTAGGTGACCTGGCGGTCTAGGGGTAATGTGTCGGACTTGTTCTGGGAGGCCGGGGTTCAATCCTCGGTCCTAGCACAGATTTATCTGATTGTCAAACCCTTCTTTCATCTCTAACAACAACAATAACAACAACAATAATAATCATAGTAGTAGTAATGATGATGATAATAATGATATTAATAGCAATAACAATAATAATAATTACAATAATGATAATAATAATAATGATAATGATAATAAGATAGGAAATGTAAAAGATGTTTTTTTATATTTCACCTAAATAGCCTATCTCTGAGTTTTGAAGTGTTTTAAAAATAATTGAGATTGTAAGTGTCAAGAATTGTTTAAGACTTTGATAATCTTCTACTCTTGGCAATGATATAAAGACAAAAACACTTAAATAATAATACTTTCTTGGGAAATGGTATTTTGGACTCCTGCAGTAGTCACTGCTTCAAGATAAGCATCGTGTCTCACCCTCAGGGTTATACGCTTATGTAGGACCTGCGAATCACACTATTAATGTGTTAGGGATGAGGAAGGTTATATTATTGCAAGTGTACAGGCATTTGTGTGGAGGAAGTGTAACATCATTTAGAAAAAACCACCCTCAATACACTTGACTGGGATTTGAACCCAAATTTCCCCGTCATCAGCAGTCTAGTTTATTGCGAGAGTACCAGTAACACCTTAGACCATGTTGCCCCCAAAGAGTGAATTGCTTAAGTAATTAATGTTTAAATTAAAGCATGAGAGTTTCCAGCCTTGATTTGTGTAGCGGGTTATATATCAGAGAAATGCTCCTCTATGTTTAAAGAGAAGACGTGCTGAGGCGCTCTGACATCCAATACCACTGCTTGATAAATTCCAAAATATGCACTCTTTAGGCAAATTAACACTGTACGAGATAAGGCCAATATATATCAGGAAGACATTAAACAACCGACTACAATCACAAATATGGGGAAAGTGGGTTGATAACCTCAAAAGTGCAGTGAACAAGTGACTGTTGGTCCAACTGTTTCACACATTGGAAGAACTACTTCAGTGGAAGTGACTCAAAGATTGAATTTGACCTATGATATGGAGTGTTCTTCCAAGAACCTACCAATCAAATGGGCTAAAATTTAAGTAATTAGTGTGAGCCCATATGATAGGCCTACTATTGAATTGCCCCATCCGGCTACTTTATAATGTTGGCAACATTTTTTGGAGAGAAAATAGATATTCCAACTCTTTGTATATATTTGACACCAGTCTAGTTCTTTAATTGGTACAAAGAAAGCTAAAATTAAAAATATTTAACAGTACATTAACTTTTCTAACAGTTATGAAAAATAAAGAGTATTTTCCACAAGTTTAATAATATTTAAGTCTGGTTGTTAAATTGCCAAATTTAATAGTTTTCCACATAAGGGTAAGAAAGGATGAATAAATCTAATTGGGATGAAAATTGATAGTAATGGAAGAGTAGCCTTATGTATTAATTAATATTATCCTTGTAAGATTCTAAATTGTGGTGTGTTGTGTTGTAACCTAAGAAAACCATCAACCAAGGCACTTGCAACAATTGGCCAAGGGTGGTTACAGGAGCTATTGTTTTTTTTTTAAATGGTTTCTCATTCCCTCTATCCACGCAAATTCGGGTAGGCTACACTTCCTCTATATTCAACCATCCTCATCCCTAACTCATTTGTGTAATTAGTACATATGCGTATAAACCAAATAGGTAATAAGACGAGGTGCTAAAAAAAATCCTTATCGGGATCCTTGGTGAGGCTGCAAGAGAATGCTTTGCTCTAAATAAAAACTTACCGTCCTAAGGATGGTGGCTGTACACATTAAATTCCATTGTATAATTAAAAGAAATGCATATATTATCTGTGTGTTCCTCATAGCTAACAAAGAAATGAATCAATTATCTACAAATTAAAACATTACTACAATTGACATAATCTTAAATTTAAATTTTACGAAAGCATACATTTAAACCATGGATCAAATACAATAGGACTGCTTGCTACACATACTGATAAGTTCCTTTTCTATAGCTAGAAACAGATTATTTTTATCACTCAAACAGATAGATATTTAAGAGAATAAAAGTGTCATGATTGACAGATTTAATAATATCAACTTGCAACCTAAGCTTAAAGCATTGTAATATGATATTTTACTCGTAGTAAAATGTAGCCTTGAATCTGATAGAATTCAATGGACAGTGTGTGTAGCTATTTATAAAGTTTCATCTGCGGTAAATCAACGAGTTAAGCATGATTTAACCTCACGTCATGAAGTACGGTATATAGCAATGGACCTAAGCATGCACATGAGTGTACATTTGATTTAGTTTATTATTCTATAATCATGTATTCTTATAGCTTATCAGGCCCTACAATTTAAAAACTATCGTAGCACAGCCTAAATCCACGTTTCCATGGGGCGGGAACCAGGGCCTTTTGAGAGGAATTTTTATCAGAAGGTACAAAGTTTATTTCAGGCATCCTTCCATTTTTTAACTAATCCAATCTCAAAAATAAATAAATTAATTAATACTGTCTGAAAAGATAAAAGAAATATGACAAAAAAGATATGTATAATATTATATCCAAACTAAAGGAAAAAAAAAATTATACCTCTACTAATAATTTAGTATTATTACTAGTAGTGTTGCGTATAACCCGGATGGCTAGTAAGACACGGTGCTAATAATAATAATAATAATATTAATAAAAATAATAATACAAGTAGTGGAAATTTGAATGCTAGTCTTTAATATATGCAAACATTTTCTGAGATCCCAGGAAACTCCCAGGTCCCTTTTAGAACCCCGGGCTCGGGTACGATGTACCCCCTGCACCCTACTCTTATAGGGGGCCTGGTGGGAACCATGGCACTAGCCACGCTTTCGTACAACATAACCGTGTGAACGCAGAGTCATGAATATTGCTTTTGATGCCATCGGTTTCAAGACATCATGCCATGTCAGAGTCAAACATGTTTTATTTACAATCGTGCTGTAGTAGGAGTGAGGCAAGAATGCAGTCGCAACGTACTTTATTTGAGAACCTACTGCTTTAATTGTATTTGTGTCACACCTTGTTATAATGGCTGTACGAGCTCCAACAAGAGTATATAAATTGTGTTTATGTTATTTGCAGAAGATTTTTGAAGTCACCAGAAAGACAGTTTTTTAAATTATTTTTAATGTAGGAACTCCCAAAACTCTGCAGTTCAATATCCACTCTCCAAAACACCGTCGCCTTTTCTTACGTACTCTATTCAAAGTTTGATGTCTGTGAACATTTTTTCGGGCAAGGAGCACACCAAAGAACTAACATATAATCACACAGCTTTCAGCCCCTAACTCTTCCACGGCCACGTTTAAACGGACCCCTTCCACTTGTTTGAACAATTTAAGCTTCCGCACTAAGTTGGGAGTGACAAGGACGACCACTAGTGGTTAACGCCAATTTTTACTTGTAATGGCTGAGATTATTGGTAGTAAGGTTTTCTTTGGCCAGAGCAATATCCATTTATAAATGCTGTATCCTCTGGAGGATGGAACATAAAAGGCGACGAGGATAATAGTGGAAGTTGCGTGAACGATTTATGAATATTCGAGAGTGATTTAAGCCTGCTTTTATAAGAAATAATATAAAGTTTTGTTGTTTGGTGTGAAAGAATAATAGGTGGTGTTTTTCACTAACAATATTCGCGTTACGGCATATAGTTTTTTTTTAATTCTTTGTAAGCATGTCATCATTTAGATTTTAACATTTTGAAGAAGAGGTGGAGCCGTTGGACACTTACCTAGAAAGGCTTGAACTGGTATTTTTAGTTAATAAAACTGAGTAGGTGGAGAACGTGCCACTTCTATTAACTAGAGTAGGGCCTAAAACATACGGGCTTCTTAAAAAGATTTTAATACTAGAACCACCTAAAGACTTAAGTCAAGAGCAACTAGTTCCGATGCTCAAGAGTTATTATAGTCCACTGAAATCTGTGGTGTCGGAAAGGGTGGTTTATTCAACCAACGTTTGCAAGCCAAGTTTGAAACAGTAGCTGAATATGTAGTGGAAATAAAATAAACTATCAGCGTCTTGTGATTTTGGAGCATTTCTCAAGGATGCATTACGTAATCGGTTGATTAGTGGTCTACGGGACAGATCCCTTCAATACCAGTTAGCTAGGAGAAGATTCTCACATTTGAAGAGGCGTGTGAAATGGCAGGTCCTCCAGATTTAGCCAACGACCAGCTAAAGACCTTTAATAAGGTAGAGAGAGCCTCATTCTGTGAATTTTGTTGGGAAGAAAGAAAAGGACAAGCAAGTGTGTAAAAGTACTGGAAAGGATCCGGGGGTGCAGGGGAAGAGATCGTGTCTTAGGTGTAACAGTCCTTTGAATTTGGCTGCGGAGCGTCCCTTTAAAAACCACAAATGCTACCTACACATGTGGCAAGGTAGAACGTATAGCCATGACCTGGAGATTAAAGAAAGAAAATAATTGGCCTAAACTTTAAAAAGTTAATGAGCTAGAAGAATATCATATGGAAGAGGTGAGGGACAGTGATGCGCAGTGGGTAACAACAGTGAAATCGGATGGTAAGCCAGTAGAAATGATGATTGCCACTGGTTGCCCACGCACCTTGATGTCAAAAAGTGTGTATAAAAAGGGGTTTAGGATGAAAACTCTAAGACCGCCGTCATTGGGTCTGAATTCATATCCGGGTCATGCTCTAGATCTGAAAGGATAATTTAGGGCCAAAGTAATGCATGGGTCCTCCAAGATGAAGTTGCCAATCTTAGTAGATTCCTCTAATCGGAAAAGGATCTCCGACAGTGTTGGGGAGAAATTGGTTACATTTGTTGCAATTGTACTGGCAGTCAGAAGCTAGGTTTGTTGAAACATGCTATAAAACCGATCAAGTCTGGTGAAATCGCTGATTTATAAACATGCAGAGGTATTTGACTGGCCGATGGGGGCTACGAAGGGAATAACAGTAGATGTGGTTATGAAAAAGGAGACACGCCTATATTTTGTAAAGCAAGAACAGTGCCTTACGCATTGCAGGATGTGGGGGAGGAAGAATTAAAGTTGCTGCGTGTTGAGGGAATAATGTACCCCGTTCAACATAGTCAGTGGGCTACACCATTAGTGTTTGTACTTAAGGAAAATGGTAAAGTGAGGTTATGTGGAGGATTAAAAGTGACCCTGAATACATTTGTAGAAGACGAACACTATTCGTTACACACTATGGAGAGTATTTTTGGAAAGCTATCTGGGTGAAATATATTTAGCAAGATTGATTTGTCAAAGGGGTACCTAAAGTTGCAGGTTAATGAAGCGTCTCAATCTTTACTATTTGTGAATACGCATTTGGGATTGTTCATATTCCGCAGTCTAAGTCCAGGTATAAAGATTGCGTGTTCTCTTTTTCAGTCTGTCATGGACCGAATTTTGTTAGGTCTTGATAAAACCTTTTGTTATATTGATGATACAATAGTAGCAGGTACGGTGGAGGAAGCCATGAAACGTAAAAATGAGGTGCTTCAAAGAATAAAGGATCACGGGGTGAAAATAATCATGATCAAATACGTTTTTCTAACAGATGAAATTACCTCTCTGGATTGTCAATGTTGAATCCTCATCTGGTGGTAAGAGTGGCAAAAAAGAAAGAAAAAGTGGAAATAAATTGGAATATAAAGAGAGGATCACCTTGACATCTCGCTTTCAGTCCTAGAGAAGAGAACGGTATTTAGATCATTATAGATACAGCTTCCTCGGGGGCTTCCTTACCCGAGGAGTTCACCTCACAGCCAGAGGGGTGCATGATTGAGGCGATTCCGAGGCACTGGGGAAACTGTTAGGGGATTTCTCTGGATACGAATCATCTGTTTGCCCAGGAAAAATTTCTTGTTGCGAATTATCTACTACCAAAGGCGAAAGCACAACTTTCACAGTGTCGTTGGCTTCTAGTTTTTGTCCCAACAGGCTTCTGTCCGACTCTCTAACATTGAATTACTCAAGTGATTCACATGCACAAACCTCACCATAGTTCCCACCTTAGCTAGATAGGTAACAGGACTTATAATCCTTATTATTTTCCCTGGCATCCATGTTTCAGTTTCTCCTCGAACCTTTTTAATCAAAATTACTTGACCTTTTTCAATAAGGGAGAATTTGTAAATTAGATTAGGTAGTTTAAGTGACACTGTGAATAATAATGTAAATTGTAAGGAGAGACAAGGTCAATCTTTTGAAGGGGAAAGGTGTGGTAATTGTGAGTAAGAAAAAGTGAAGAAGGAAAGGAAACCTGGTGTTTACTGGCAGAGGTTGCCAGACTGACGCAACTGGAAAGAGAAGAAAAAGGAGGAAACTTGTTACTTGTAATGGTCGAGCTTAAGGGTGGTAAGCTTTTATGTAGCCGGAGCAATATCAATTCCTAAATGTTGCGTCCTGTGGAGGATAGAACACTTTGTTTAAGCTTTATTATATGTTTAAGTTTGTTAAATTACAACCTATTTTGTGTAAAGTAAATAAATTAATCCAATTAAAATTCCTCCTCGCATCAGTTTGTATTTTCTTTGTCCTTACAGTTTTTACTATTATGCTAATTATGGTTTAGCTTTATTAATATTGTTTATTTAGCATTTAAAGATGATAAATATATTATTTAATTCATTTATAGCCCTATATTATATTTGGTAAAATTGAACCCACTATAATGATTCATTTATAATTTCAAATTAATCACAACTTGTAAATGTGTGGAATGCCAGGCCTCCACCGTGGTTCAATTTTCACAATAAACCGTAGTTCCTCCATTTAATCACTAACATTGAGTTACAAAAGGAGCCGTCCTCATATTAACCTTCACGCATAACTCTCTATGTGATTCATACTACCCACTTCAAATAGTATCGAGACTAATTATCTTCCTACAATAGTACTCTTTTTCATTGTAGTTCTTGTAGTTTCGTTATATACCATTAACAATTCTGAACAATATAAAACAAGAATGTAAACCAAAAATAAACTCTATACAAAATAAAACTGTTCATGTACTTACCGATTGTAGCTTCTGGATAGAGCAACCACAAAGACGGGCCAACACACGTGGAATCCTAGTTGGGGGAGTGTACCGAGCGATCTGATCTTCCAACAGATGACGTCCACACTAACTAGACCAATGATACACTTGACTAGAGGAAGACTGCTTACCTGCCCTCTGATGGGAGAGACGTGAATTACATCCACAACATCAGGAGATTGAAGAAATATCGTTTGAAAGTCTGATGGAACTCTGACAACAAGTGGTCTAAGTGATGATTGAAATCTTTTAGAAGGCCGAATTGACGTCACCGACCGAGTGTTCTGTTCTCCCACCTTGCGTCCCTAGCAATGAAACCCTATAAAGAGTTATGTTTGTGTAAACTAAAATGACTATTCTATTTCAACGCTTCAAGGAAGAGTACTGTCCTAGACTTGCACAATGTCAGGATAAACATTCATGGATTATATTCTACGGACATAATCTATGGCAGTTTATATTTTGGATTCTAATTTAAATTTAACTTTTAGTGTTTGCCAGATTTGGCGTCGTAATTTTTCTATTTTCAAATTATTATTATTTTACTTGACCATATATTTTGAAATGAAACTCTATTTATCTTCTGTCGCCACTTGGGCACTAGGGTCTGTCATGATACATACACTTTTTAGATAACCACAATTATTAATGGGTTTTGTGTTGGTCGTGTTAAATGTAAATTGATTTGAAATTGTGGTTACCAGTAATTGTATTTCCATTTTTAGGGTAGTGTTTCTTTTGTAGATTGCATTTTGAAGTATTGATTAAAATAACGTAACTTTCTCTGATCGATAAAATTAATATATTATGAGACGAATTGACATTCATATATTTTCCAAATCTTTTTCTTCAAGTATTGTATTTTCTTTATTATTGACAAGTTTTGTTTTGTTGGCGTTTCCAATTTTTGTGTCGAGATTCAATAGTCCCGCGGGAGTTTGACTAAAGTCTGTTAGCCAAACTCTTGTGTTATTTAAAATGTATGAGAGATATTTAATATTTATATCATAGTGTTGAAGTCTGCATTCACTGGAGTGATTCAGACACTTTGGTAATATTTTAAAGATGCCCATAAGGCTCTTATTAGATCATTATATAATTTCCTGATGGATATTATCTGCAATAATTGTTTGTACTATATTCAACATTATGGGTCGTACTGTCTCTTCAAGACTTACCCATTTGGTTGTAGGATAGGTTACGTGTTTTGTAAGATCCCATCAATTTAACTGTACGAAATTGTTATGTTCTAGACAATCCTGGAGGCTACTTTGCCCATACTACAAATTGATAACTTGCTATACTTTAGTTTTACACTACGGACTGAAAATACTTGTTCACTTTCATGACTGATACAATTTTATGTCCACGCCCACTGTTCTTCACACTGGCGTGTATATCCCAGTGTAGCCAATCACTCGACAACACATTTCCTCACATCCATAACACTCCTCCCTCCTTAGTTTGAACACCCCCCATCACCACCTGACACTTGACACT
>CABFOW010001573.1:22410-104128 GCA_902141385.1 Timema californicum
GGGGGGGGGGGGGGTTGTGGTAAGATGTAAAGTTTCAAAGCGCACAGAAAGAAAAACACTTTTTGGTGTGGTAGACCTATAATTTATATATTTTCAAGTATCTATAAAGATCACCCCAGATAATGTAAATACTGAAAATTGGTTCCAAAAAGTGAGGGGCTTAAAATTTCACACTAATAGTACAAAAACAGCTTGGTTTGTGGTAGACAAATGAGATATGGTAGTTAATTGCAGGGACCACTCTACTCTGTATCTATAACACTTCTTTATTTCATTTATTCTGTTTGTTAAGCTGTGATGCTCTTTTTTCGACTATTTTTTGACATTTTATATTCCCTCGTTTTACCTCTGTCATGATATCTTTCAGGCATAGTTAACTACATTTTTGGATTATATCTCTATTTTGGCATTATGTTTAATCATCCAGCCTATTTTTCACGTTTAGTCACATAATTCAAACGATTAAAAGGTTAATATTTAAAATTTGGTTACGTCTTCGTTTGGTTAATTTTATATTCTAAAAAGGTAACTTGGTGGTCTAGGGGTATGCAATCATTATATCATTCATACATTAGCCGGCCCCATGGTATAGTGGTCATCGCACCCGGCTACCAACCTAGGGGTCCCAGGTTCGTTTGCCGGATTGTACCTTGGGCATTTTTAAGTAAAGGGAGTTATCCAAAAGGTCACCAGGATGTAGGTATGATTGGTACATTCGGGCGTCTCCTGGGCAACGGTACATTAATAGAGGCTAATCTTGCCACAAACTGGTTAGCAAGGGATAGAGTCCTGATACATAAAAATAAACATACATTCAATCAAGTGTTAAATTAATGACCTGGTATCTGGTCGATAAGTTTTTCTTGACCCTATGTAAGGACTGAACCACCAATAAGAAAAAAAAATCCAATTCAAATAAAATAAACACATTTATATATTTTTCAGATCATCAACTCAGACATTTTCTCGAATCCTCGAATCTCATATATCAATATATTCACTGGTTCGAGGATTCAAAGGTCTCATCTCTAGTGTAAAAAAAACTCTAAATTTTAAGGAAACTAAAGTTTTTTTTTGTGTGTGATTTGGATGGGATATTCAGTATCACTTTCTTTAGATCGAATTCGGTTACGATACATTATTTCAAAATAAAATCGAACAGGGTTCTTTTTCGTTAACGACTTTGTAGTTTTAGTTTTATTCATAGAAAAAAAAAGTGAAAATGTGACCAGCTTATTTTCGACGACTTTTTAATCATATTTGCGGAGCTATGAGACTAGACTTGATAAAAAAGAGCACAAGATTTTGCCTTCTTCTAATAAACTCAATAATTTTTTACAGGCGCACAGCAGATCATTTTAAGATATTTTAGAATTAACAGCGAGCTATAATTTACCTTGAGATAAGAAGTTTCGTCGTTTTCTTTCCCCTATTATTGATGACAAAGGGTGGTTGTAGGTGAAACTTGGAGTATTATAAGCTTATACCCAATAGAGAAGTAGTTCTAGACGACACATACCATTGTATTTTAAGCCGTGCGGCCTGAGGCGGCCGCCTTAATAACTCTAATACAAGTGGAACACGAAGAAAAGTTTTTTATACCCGTTTTTAGCGTAATTACTAAACAAAATGCTTTCAAATTACTGTTATTAACATAACACCACTTAGGTCTAGTTACACAAACTATAATCAGAAGTAAGTTGATAGCCAATCATTATTTATAACCTCAAATTCAGTTGCACTATTAACAATAATTAGATTATGATTGTCGATTAAACCTCTAGTCAAACTACACAATTTTTCCCAACCTCTTACTCCATCTATTTTTCAATATATTAACTCGTAATAGTACTTAGGCCTATTCCATGGTTTCAGATCGGTATCGAAATAAACGATCGTTTACAATTTTGTGGTTAAATAATTATAATATTTAAGTCGTTAAATAAATAGATAAATAGCTATAATAGTGCAAAAGTTTTACTTATTTTTACAAACATTCCCAAAAAACCCTTCTCATTAATGATAATAGGGAACTATTATACATGTAGAGTAGGTTTCTTTTATATTTGCATAACCAAATTAATTTATAATAAAGACATAGTGTACTACAAAATGAGATAAAAACAAATCATAGAGGTAAAAAACTATCTGTATTTATAGTAATTTTACCACTTTTAAAATGCTTGTACATTAAAACTGTTTGTATTTAACATTATTATAAATATTTAATTGTGTACACCTCATTTTGCATGTCTAGTTTACTAAATTTCAGCCCCCTACATTAATTACTCTACCATAACAATGGTCTGCAAAAAACATAAAATAGCAAGTTTAACGCCTTGTAGCTCGTGAATTATAATGATTTGGAATCATTGAATCGGTATTTATATCTTATAATTATACACTTGTTAAAATTGTCCATTGACATTTTGATGGTTGAATGACCTTATACAAAGTATAAAGTTCAGTAGAAAGGTATCGTGATGGTCTAACAAATGGCAGCACTAACTCCATTTCTGTTAAAAAAGTGAACTTTCCCCACTTTTCTCTTGTATATTTCAAGTGATTTAAATAATAAAAAGGATATTTTTTTGGGTTTGTAGTTGTGAAGCTGATTGGCTTAGTTTCACTTAAGGGGTTTGGCTGGAAAAAATGCGGAGCAAGCGATTCAAACCATAAACATTTAATTGTTTAAAAGTGTAGTGGGTTGGTGGGGGTTAAGTATATAGTGAAATTGTAGAACAAATAATTAACATTATAAACGCTCCGGTGCAACACGTGTATTTATTTGCACAGGGCGTAAGATTTTAGGAGGTGACAACAATTTTGTCCAATATGTCTTATGGCTACCAGCATAACATTATGTTTAGACCAAGGATAAATGGGTCTGGCTACTCTTTAGTTCTAGTGATTGGACATTGAAGCTAAAAAGCGCTAGTATCACTGCATATTAGCACGCGAGCAATTCAAATATTTTAGATAACAGGGTTCATACGGTCCTTGGAAGACCTGGAATTTAATGTGTATCTGTTCAAGGCCTGAAAAAGTCCTGTAATTTCCAGGTTTCAATATTTATTTTTGAAATACGATGTTGTTTCCTTTAATTTCCTATATTTAAGAATCTCAATTCATCGCCATTTTTTTATAAGTTGCTTTAAAACCGTCATTTGTAATAATTCTTTTAAGATTTTGAACTAGGCCTACCTATTAACACTTTAAGTACTAATAATTATAGTTTTGCATTAAAATGCCTGCTGATAGCTATTAGTTCATCTCCCATACATATTAGCGCTCAAATTCCTATTCTAGCCATGCTGAAATATATACTGAATCTAGAATGACTGCACTAACCAATAAACCAAGGATATTGAAGTAAGTGACAACAAGGTTAGATTACTATTATAAAGTCCTATCTGTTCATTAAATTTAGTGAAAAGTTATTATTTTTCATCTATTAAAAATTTAGTATGGTTTATAATTTTTTTATTGGCGTGTTTAGCTTGTGGCAGTACGAGAAATAAGTTTTAGTCTTTATAAAGTCCTTGAAAAGTCCTTAAATTTATGTTTCATGTATTTAAGAACCCCGAGATAAGTATGGAGCACTAATTTTTCATTTTATGATTTTAGGTAAAATGTTGACCCTATAAAATAATCAAGATCACATAAAAAGGATTTTATTAGTAAACTACATATAATCTATATAAAAATGTTTTTTTCATGATTGTGAAAGCATTTAAATTTCCTTGGTAATCTTATAAAGATATTTAATCAAAATAAGCTCGGTACACTTGGCATTTTAATTGTAAAATTATTATTATTATAAATAAAATATATAAAAGGCTGAGGACAGCTTACGACATCTGTAAGAATTCGTGTTGGAATCCTATTGGGTGACATTTTGGGTAGTTTGTCTAAATATTAAGACCAGTCAAAAATATAATGGCATTTAAAAGCGAAGAGGAAATTAATTCTTATTTTAATCATGCATACAACTGAAATTAGTGACATAATATTGGCATTATTATAAATCGTCTAAATGATTGAGTAAACTTTTTAGAACTCTCTCAGGCCTATAACCCAAGAAGGAAAAGGAACGCTTAATCCAAACACAAATGTTTTTAAATCAAATTCACGTTCATGTTATATATGTCATTTTTATAAATGATTAATCTGATATATCACTGGATTTTACATTATAATAATGAAATCACCTTTTCTATCCCTGCTGCGCTAAGGTTTTCTAATAGGTTATTTGTCTACAATAACAATAAACGGCTGTTGTTTAAATTTACGCTTCACATATTCATAACAATAATAAACAGCTATCACCTCTGAAGGAAATCCAGGTCTTTTGGCGAAAAGCTTCATTATATATCTCTCGGTTAACTGTTAAAAATCTCCTCGATTTCAGTTATTTCGGAATGTGATGTGGGGGGATAAGAAGGGCCTACTGGCAGCATCGACGAACCAGCGTTGCCAAATTTGTCTTACATTTGAGGCAAGATTGACCACACGAAAACTAGGGAAAGGCAACGCATTTTCTTCCTAAGCTCTATTTGTTTGTGAAAAATGATGGACTTATTTTAAATGTGAACGCAAAGGTATGAAGATTGGTTAAAAGATGTTGCCTAGAAGCCGAGGGGTATATAAAACCTGTAGCTTCGGCCCTTGGGAAAACTTGACAAACGTCAACGAAACAATCCTTCGGGCGACGGCCTAAGGCCGCAAGTATATGCCCCTCCCCATAACTCCTACCCCCTACCAACCTAACCTCATACAGACAACACGAAGGAAAAAGAAGAGCATACAGGCCTACTTTTTTTAAATTACAAAAGAAGATATTTGTATCTGGACTTATAACCACATTAATGTGTAAAACTAAACTATAAATTACACACGTTATTTAATTATTTTGTTATTAAAATTGTACAGCTTATACTTATTTTTGCACTACCAATATTGGCCTACTTTAAAATTACGTCCTCTAGCTAATTTTTTTAACTAGTTCTGTCGACAGCAGACCTCGCTGCCCCATTCAAAAAATGCCAAGTAGGCCTACTTCATATTAAGACGTATGTAATGTTATCTTTATTAGTCTTAAGATTCCCCTTCGGATTTGAAGTTTATATTTTCCCTTAGCGATCAAGTTACACAGAAAACCAATTAATAATATATTCAATATCGCATTTTATTCATAAAATATAACCGTTGAGCTCGTGGTTTAAGACGTTAGTCTCGCATTATATGTCAACATTAAAACATGCCATAGGGACTCGATCATTTGCATAGTATTATAAATTCAAATCTTTGAGATGAACTTTTAAATAAATTTATATTTGAATAATCGCCATATTAAAACCGTTAAGGAGAACGAAAACCATGTGTAATGCGTTGTTCAAAGAATGTTCATGCCAAATTTGGTTAAAATTGGTCTACACATTTTTCATTAATAGCGTGACAAAGATCCGGACAATCAATGGACGAAATGCCAAAGTTAAAACAGAACCTCGCTTCGCCCGGTCAATTAAATCAAATAGATACGGGCAATCACTTCTGTAAAGCTAGATTTTCTTGTCATTTCAACCTTGATAGAATCATATTCAACGGGCCAACGTCAAGGAAAATATCCATATAATAAAAGCCACTTGGGAGTTTGTTTTTCTGTCCACAGTTTTTTTATTATACTTCTCAATAAGATATAAAACTGAAACTTTGCACCCTGATAATTTCAGTGTGGTAGCTATCTCCAAAATTCATAAAATTGAAAATTTTGATAGTGAATGGCCCCGTGAGGGATTCAGCACATCGCGATCACGTGGCTCTATTCTATATATAGTTTTGGACTATAGAACATACCAGCTTTATGAGAAAAAATCCGAAATCTGAAAAAAATAAAATCTCTGTAATCGTTAGATCCATAGACACAAATCACGCTCCTGTTTCTGAAAAATTAAAAACCATATAGAAACAACAGGGAACAGACTTCATTCTAAATCCGAAACTGCACCTGTCGGAGACTCGCCTAACATCTCGAGTAGATATATAATTTGGGCCATTTTGAGTCTGTAAGTGGTAGGGTAAGCGAGTCTGGCGCTTGACGTAATTAGACATTTCTATTTTTATAGAGCTCTTTCACCGCACACGGCGTCACGGTGTAGTTTCATCTGGGGGGGGGGGGGGGGGCGGGTGGGNTTTTTTTGCAAAACATCATTGCGTTGATCGGTTGTGAGACTGGAAATGTTGTCGAACCAAACAATTGCATGTTAACTGTTGTTGATATAAAATACATACTGGTAGGGGGTCTGTTTTATACGCCATTGAATTAGATTACATTGGAAATGTTCACTGTGGAATAGGCTTATATTCTGTTTAGAACATTTCTTCATTTATTTATAGTGAATTTATAGCCGTTCGAGAATGTTTACTTTTTTTTTCGCAGAACTGTATTTTTACTAACGTTTTTTTCTTTTCAAAAGCTCGCTTATGGCTATATTTACATTTTTACTAGTCCCGCCGCGCATTTTCTTAGCTGATGTTGCATCTGTCTCTTGAGCTAAGAGCCCCAGATTCGTTTTCCGGCATGTCGTAAGCTTGATCATTTGTGAAATTGGGAGTTACCCTTTTACATTGATGAATTAATGATCAGGGACTAGATGCTGTGTTTTCTATAAGGTTAATTTATAATATATGTGCTGATATTAGGTCTCGTATTTTTATTGAAGTAACATAGAACGATTATTTTCTCATTAATTGTAGCCCCTATTAAACCGACATTAATCTAAAGTTGCATCATACTATTGTGTCTAAAATCACTTTAACTCTGGTAGAGTAAACCTCTTTAATTGTAGCCACTAACCCAAGTGTTTTAACTGGTGTGCCATTAAACACTTTATTACATGTACGTACAGTATCCCCATGGCTTCTTTGGTGCTGACTGACAGCTTTGAAACGTTACCAGACCAAATTATGTATTCCTACGCCAGACCATATGATCTGTAAAAACATGTGTTTAGCAGCTGTCACTTCTGACGGTCAAAATTTAGGTATATACCTAAATGTTGACTGCCAGAAGTCAGCTGTGAGTTGTCAGTCAGCACCAAAGAAGTCATGGGGCTACTGTAGATGGAATCATAATTGGGTCCATTGGATGTTAATTTTCGATAATAATGTTGTGTACAAAATAAATAGTTTAAATCGCAATCCTATTTTCCAATATATTTACTTTTTCATTAAAATATAGGTTCAAATGGACAATTGGTTCCTGGCCTTAATATATTTTTATAAAGCACTCCTGCTCAGGCAGGGACAAACTGTTCGTTTTATGTGTAGATATAGTGTATATATATATCTATCACAGCCATTTTCTCCAATATATTTACTTATCAAAATGTACTTTCGAATGAACATGTTGGTTCCTGTCTGAATAAGTATTTTATACTATTATATTCTAATAAAATGTAAATATAATGGAGAATATCGCTGTGATTTAAAATAAATAAATATATCACTCTTGATCAGACAAGAACAAAATTTTCATGTTAAAATAGACTTTAATAGAAAGTAAATATATTGAAAATTATTTTTGTGATTTAAAATATTCATTTCGTACATGCATGCACGCGCGCGTACACACACAAACACACACACGCGCGTGTACGTAGATTGATTGAATATCAGCCAACTTTAGTAAGCTGACCTACCTTTCATTTGAATGGAAAAGGATTGATCAAATCTACTCGCACCAGTGACACGGACAAAGGCGACAATCTCGTTTGGTTTGGTTTGCCGCTGGCGCGAAGGTTGAGTTTTGAATCCTGGTCAGCACTTTATTTTTCTAAATGGTTTCTTACCTATCCTTGCACCTAAATGTGGGTGCATGGTTTCCTCTGAATCCGATTACCCTCCTCCGTTCCCTGTACGCGAAGCACGGCTGGCGGTTTAACGCGGCGTGCAAAAAAAAAATCAGACGTAACCATTTTGTACATTATCATGGTTGCCACGCACTTACAAAACCATAAAACTATTTACGTTCAATTTTTGGATTCACTGTGTGTGTTTTGGAAACAGACGCAATATAAAAAGATATAATCGAAAATCTCCGCGCGTGAATTTGAACTAAATATTTCTTTGGGGTGTAATTAAATGAAAAATGAATGAACATGTATACTTCCGTGTTTGTCATTTGGTCTTTGTTCTAATTGGTATGAATACGTTCAGGTTTAG
This sequence comes from Timema californicum, assembly GCA_902141385.1. Lineage (NCBI taxonomy): Eukaryota > Metazoa > Arthropoda > Insecta > Phasmatodea > Timematidae > Timema > Timema californicum. Next base: position 30,634 of record CABFOW010001573.1, read on the forward strand.
TCTCTACTTGTTTAATATTTTAAAATCTCTTTGAATTTATGTTTTGCGTTCTTAAGATATAAAAATAAATGCAAATTAATTTATTAATGCGTACAATCCGAACGGGTAGTAAGACGCGGTGTTAATTTTTTTTTAAATGGATAATTTATTTCTATACATTTGTTCCTAGGGTAGTGTTTAGTATGTTAATATATGTATAAATTTATTTTATGTATGAGCTAAAGAGAAACTTAAAACGACCAATTGTTAGAAATTTTCAGTTTAAATGAAATGGCCAAACGAGTTTCTTTGAAACAGATAAATTATATATTCAATGGAGGAGTTGGGATAGCTTTAGTCTCGTTTGGACTAAATTATTCTGAAATATTTATTTATATATTGCACGGAATTAACGAATTATTTACATTACTCTTATCGGTTTATATAATAAACTAATCTTCTAAACACACATACATTCCTTTTATCCTGTAAGTAGCAGTCTAAACTTGACGTATGCACTATGACAATATCTTAAGTTTTAAGCTACACCATAATGGAAAAACGCTTTCTTCCTAACATATTACGCTAAGGGTACACTCCGTTTACCTTGAAAGGTAGCAATCCTACCTTGGCGAATACACTTATGTTCCTATCATATAAGCCGCACCAAAATGTACTCTGTCAAAATAAGTTTTGTTACCTTTCAGGGTAAACGGATTGTAAAAATACATGAACCCGGAGCCATTCTCTCTAGTTTCTTACCCTATTCCTTTCTTCTGCTTTCGCCTATTGTCAAAGGACAAAGTTTCGATTACATGAGCTGCTCATGCGCGAGTTCAACCTTTTTGACTCCAATATCTTGAAAACAAAGAGCTATTCACAGATATGAAAACATACGGGTGTACCTTTTATTTTTAATATGCTTTCACTTCTAAATACATAGATTTACTGAGTGGTTCTTATTGAAGAATAAACAGATGCCTTAGGCAGGGGCGTTGTACGAAATATGTTTTTGGGGGGAGAGGGGGGTGAAGACCATCGTTTTCCCCAGCTCTTAAGCATTGTGAAATTAGAAAAAAAAATCCCAATTGGCAAAGGAGACTACAAGAAGGTCAATGTTGAGAACGGGGTTGGGGGACAGGAGGATCACAGAATTTGTTTTAAATTTGGGTTGATAATCAAGCCTTGAACCGAGCTTTTAGACAGCATTATTTAATTTATTTGTTCATACTGGATTTTTAAAGCTACAAGGCTTTTTCACTGCATTTCAGTTTTTTTGCCGATATTGTTCAAGTCGTGTATTTTATATTAAGAAATTTAACTAAATTACAGTGGTTTCCAACGTTTTGTAGTTTATGACTACAACTTTTCTCTCTGCGGCCATCACGACCCTTTGATAACTTAAAAGCGTTAAAATCCTGGTTTTTAAGTTTTTTTTCGCTGTGTATTACTACCAGCCCGGACTATCCTACAGTTAACTACACCAGTGGGATAGGTGAAATTGAGTGGAAACGTACCCTTATTTGCTTGCTTGGAGAGATATTAGGATAGACTACCCTTGGCCAGAATTAAAATACTTAGTTCACCTTCACCAACAAACCAAACCAAAAGAGCGTGACATTAAACCCGCATGTTCACTAATGCTTGTTTTAATTATTATAATTGTTTATAATAATGATTATATCCGACTAATATGTAGTAAAATAGAATCAACAAGCCCGGGGTTGGGGGATGATTTTATATTATGCTAAAAACAAGGCTGCCACGTTAAACAAGTCAGCAAAAAGCTATCAGAATGAAATAGCCAAAAGGAACCTAAGCAGTAACTAGGTCGTTTTTAGCACTTTAACAACTTACGTTTCCATTAGAATTTCCCATGTTCTTATAGTCATTAAAATCCTTGAAAAAGTAAATATAAAGCTAAAACCTGTATATTGTGAACCCACCCAAAACACGCTGTGACCCCCCAGGTTGGAAACTGCTGCTTTTTTATAACACACTTGGAAGTAATATTTAGCTAGTTAGCTCCCTGAGTTGTAGAACTCGCTCATCAATTTATAAAAAAAATTAGCAAGTTGGCCATGTTCATTTTAAAACATTTTCAACTTTAGACTAAATTAATACAAAATGGAATTTATAGATATTTCTACAGTATTTTGATACATGCATACCAATGTACTGCTTCATAACCTCATGGAAGTCGCCCTAAAATGTTATTACTGGTACGTCAATAAACTTTTCACAACATATTGTATTATTATTATTATTAGCATCGCGTCTTACTACCCGTTCGGATTATACGCACTTAACGCTTATGTGTAATGGTAGGGTGATTGTGAGATGAAATGGAGGACCTACAGTTTAACGTGGAATCCGAACCACGGTGGAGGCCTGGCATTCCCAACATATTGTAATTGTAATTTAGCGCATGAGGGTGGAGGGGCCTTCCCTGATATTTTATTAAATAACTTAGGGGCCAATGGCAAATTCGACATCAGTACTCTAAACAACATGGTTATATGAAATTTCATGGAAATCGAACACTAAATAACAAATTTAAAAATATTTCCCAAATTTGAAAATGTTAAAAGGTTAAGAAAAAACTAATTTTTTGTTTAATGTAGTCTATTTAATCAAATAAAAAATTATAAGAGTTGTAACAATGTAACACAGCCCTATTACTCCTCTTCCTTCATTGTTGCTTGGAGTCTATTTAAATTGATTTCATGAAGGCTTATTTTAATAAACACTGAAATAAGATACATCATTTCAATTCAAACTAGTATGGATACTTGCTAGAAAAATTAGTGTGTATTTCAGAAGTCAAACACTAACACTAATCTCAATGCCCTCATTTCATTAGTCAGAGCTTTCAATAAGAAAACAATAAAATGTTGCGTAACATTCACTGCATTTATTCCTTCAAAATTTAATAAAGCCCTAATTAAGGCATTGGCTGTACAACATATGATAATTTGAATCATAAAACTGTGACAGTCTAAGCAGCCACTAAAGTCACAACTAAAATACTAAACCATAAATAAAACATTGGTTGACAATGCTGCTACTTCAAGCATTGCTGGCTGAGTGGAATTTTGCTACTGGGCAGCTAATGTTCCCTTACGTTTTCATACTGCATTCGGCATACACTCACGGCCGTCTCTGCCTTCTGACAACGGCGCTACTAGACTACTTGATTAGCTAAGTGTTCTACAATTATTATTTACTACAGAAGGAATCTCCTTTCAATGTTTGATGATTTTTGAAGTTGGGATTTTTTGTTAAGTAGGGATCAACAGTTGGGAAATTTTAAATTTTTCTGTACAAGTCTGTGGTCAAGGACTTTCATAATAGAAAGTAATGGGATACAGAATAATCCTAGAATTTCCCAACTCCAGAGCTCAAATCTCACAAAATTCCCAACTTTCAGGCCTTTAACCAACCCCCGGCGTGTCTCCCCTGGCCTTAGGATCTTCATTCATGTATAACTTTTTTTTTGGGGGGGAGGGCGTTATTCCATTATTCAATGTTAAATTTATTCATAATATATTGGCAAGTTTGTTTGAATTAACCTAAGATATTCTGGCATATTTACAATGTTTAAAAACGCAAAACATATTTATTAATTACCTTTCTGGGCTTCATTATAAGGAGTATTTAAGGGTACGTGAAGCTTCGAAATGTCGAAGTAAAAGGGAACATCTCCTTCGCTTGGACATCGACATTCACAATTTATTTTATGTATGCGTGTCTTGGCTACATCACTCTTAGCCCAGTGGTGGGAAGATTAGCCAGTACTTATGTATCATTGTCCAGGGGACGGCCGAAATTACCAATAGCACATCCTTTTCGCGGAGGCTCTTTCCATGTCCCGATGAGACGAGGTGATGGTGATAGTGAATATGAGGGTGTGGAACCAGTAGACTCTCTTAACCTAACCTAAGCCTAACTTACAACACCCTGGTAATCTTTGGGATAACTCCACTTTCAGGAAAAATACCCATGCTGCCACCAGCCGGAAATCAAACCCAGGACCCCTTAGTTGGTGCGTTCACCACTCTACCACGGTGCCGGTTAACACACACAATAACCTTCGCATCCTCGAAAAAATTTTAAGTTAGAGGAATATTTTGATATCTTACGAACAAAGTTGAGATAGCTCACTAAAGATGACATATTTAAACATATAATTGGTTTTAGAGCACCTTCTTAACACTTTTTTAACAGAAACTTTTGATTAAATGGCATCTATAACTTAAGCAGAGATACATCCAGATTTCAGCATAAAATAATAGTGTGCCCAGTTTTTTCTCTCTACTCTTAATGGCTAACTCAAAAATTAACGGTAGTGGTATGTGACAACAAAAATATTATATATTTGACTTTCTTCGTATTTAAAAAGTGACAGTTGAACACCCCTATAGGATAACAAATACTAACCTAATGGCAAACTTTTAAAAATTTGCCACACTACCGGTTGTCGACCCCTGTTCTACACTATACACCCTGCGTGTGGTGTTTTTAATTACGAACGCTTTACTGTTTGAAAAGCCTTACGTTTTTATCGTCAAGCAGTTATACTTGTGCTTTTATCATTTACGATAGTGCTTTTATCCATGAGTGCATTTACCATTTATCTCCTTTTTATATCCATGTAATCTTGTTTATTCAATTCAACAACAGTTATCAGACATCCGTAGGATGTACACTCATATTGTCTACTGCTGGGTTCCGGGATATGTCAGCCTTGCTGTTATGACTAGGCCATTCCAACTTATAAGTCATATATGTCAAGCAGTATTTACAAAGATTTGTCATTCACTGATATCCGCCAATAAACTTCGTGTCATCAAAGCTCTTCCTTTTCAGTGTGCCTGAAGACACGGAAGGAAGTGGTAATAACACTTAACCGGATTCTGATATACTTTTCTAGCTTAATAACTTAGTATACTAGTAGTATACTATGCTACTAAACTATAAAAATAATACACGATTTTTAAACATCTGCAAAGCTTCTCAGTGCTCCGTTAAATATGCCCTTTAATTTTTATCAGATTCGCTTTTATACGGGTGTTTACATGGGATTGACTTTTATCGTATATTTTGTTTATCTATCGACCGTAGTTGAATTTTAAGGGCGTATGCGAGCTCCGTCACGAGGAGCTTGCCCTTTAATTACTTTCCAGAGAGCATATACTAGTTCTCACCGTGTTTGTTATGCCATGGATCAATTCCGCCATGAGGTATCAAATTAAAGAAAGTTTTCATGTTCACCTTCACGAACGACACGTCTCTATTTAAATTTGAGTTGTATTGTGTTTGCATCCTAACCTTACCTAATATAACCCTGTAGTTTTATTATTTTAGTGTAATTATTGTAAAAAGTAAGGGGGTTATTTTATATTTTATTTCCTTTAATTTAAACAACTTAAATAAGCTAATATTTTCCATGACTGAACTCGTCTGGATGATTGCTGATGGCACTGACGAAATTGAACTATGGACGTGACGGAAATCGGCTTTCCCTAAGTTTTAATTCCCACATGATTGTTTTGAATATCTTTTAGAACCTTTTACGGATTCAATTTATGTTTGAATTAATTGTTAGAAAATATGAAAATGATTGATTTTATAATATTTGGTATGATCTTAATTTAGTAAAATTTATCGTTTATATATTACAGTTACTGATTATATTTAATTAGTCTGAGAAGGATCTTATAACATTTCTTTCGACACGACTTTAAGCACCAACAATAATAATGATACATTGGTCTGGCATTTGAAAGGCAGTCCGATACCTTAGTTCTCAGTCGGTAGTGTGTCTGCGTGAGTTAAGGGTCCCAGGTTCGATACCTGGCATCGTCGAAAGTTTTATCATAGATGAAATGCGGGATTCCCCTTTCCCACTGATGCAATAACGGCCGTGGGTTGGATGTGTCGGTTCTAGATTTAAGGTAGTTTATATGTCGTGTGCTGATATAATCAGTCGGTTAATAAAGTGCACGTTAAATACTTCAAATAAATAAAATACATAAATAAAGACACTTTGGATGTATCGAAATAATGCGACTAGGATAAACTTTGCTGATATGAACCTAACAAATGATCATAACCTTAATGAATTTAATCTTATTAAACTGACTTAATTCAATGTGACTCAGACTATAAATTGTGACCAGTCCCCTATTCTGAGTGAGGTGTCACTATTGTAATAGACTGGATTGTGGATTAATGGGAGGTCAAGGTTAAAATACCGGCTGATTTTCTGCGTGGTGTTTTTCATATCTGGTTTATCATAGTGGTTTTCCCACTTCTTTCCCAAAACAAAATGGGTGTATTTTTTCTAAGCCACCCTTACAATTCAATCTCCCTGAGCGTAGTAATAAAAATCAAATACATTAACTTACTCTTTTTAGCGTTTCCCGATGTTTGATAGTTTGTGTCGTTGATGGATAGTAACCCTACTAGAAAGAGCTTTAAACCCTACTTTTTAACATAAAAATAACCTGCTTTGATGGCCGCATAGTCTAAGATATCACTCTCGTGTTAGACTAGACAGCCGATGACAGAGAGATCGGGATTTGAATCCAGGTTGGATCTACTGAGGGCGGCTTTTTCCTACATTTTTTTCCACTTTCCTTCTACACAAATGTGGAAAGATTACTTCTAAAATGCCTCCTTCCTCATCCCTACCTCATAAAAATAATGATTATATATGCGTACAACCTGAACGGTTATTAAAACGTGGTGATAAAAGAATTATAATAATATTAAGATTAGAGATGTTCCGAAGTTTGCACTCAAACTACTTTTTCCAGCATATAAATAATTTCACTTTCCAAAACTTAATATCAAAAGCATAACATAATGATAACTTAACATAATATGGTCAAATAATTTTAACACATATTTAAGTATAGGCCTATATTTAATTGATTATTTTTTGCCACGAAAAAGGTATAGATTTTACCATACCATCAGGCCTAACTAATCGGAGAACCTGTAGTTCAGCCAGACTTAAGAGTTCAAACATTCACAGATCTATGTTTGAAGAATCAACTTAGAAGAAAGAAGTGGAGTTGTGAAGACACATTGAAACATGAAAGGTATAATAATAGTGTAAAACTGATGAATGAAAGAAAATATTTTGTTTGTTGATATTATGTAGATTGTTTTCCGATGTAATTTTGAATCGTTTTGACAGGTAAACGATTTAATCTGCTACTAGAGGATACCAAATTGTGTGTTTCCTAACTGGAACTATTGAAGGTTGAAATTATCTTTGTCTTTAAAGTAATTATCGTGAAACCGCTTCTGTGGCCGCATGGTCTAACGTGCTACCCTCGCAGTAGATTAAACTGCCGATGGCGGGGAGATCAAGGTTCGAATCTCAGTCGGCTCTACTGAGGGTGGGATTTCCAAATTGGTTCTCCACCCCCTCCACGCAAATGTGGGTACACTTTCTTTAAATATAACCTTCCTAATCCCTAAAAACATTAACGTAATTCGTACATAAGCGTATAACTCGAACGGGTATTAAGACGTGGTGCTAAAATAAATATCGTGAAAACTATACATTTTGTTAAACTTATGGTTACAATATGCTTAATTTTCAAAATATCCTATGTTTAACTGTCAAGTTAAATTTTCTTTAATCATATATTTTATTTTTCCTGATCTAGTCTAGAATTAGGAAAGTTTGACTATGTGATTATTTTACTTGTCAACCCTGTGATTGAGGAATTTCAAATAATTAACTAATATTATTCAATATCACACCTGCATTATGCAAGACAGGTTTTAAATAAAATTAAAGATTCTGGAATGTTTATTAATGGCCCAGAGTCAACACACTTGAGACAACATTTATACTATCTAACCTTACAATTTCTTTGGAATCAATTCAGTGTCCAAGAATATATTAAACTAAAATTTTTTAAAAATTACTAAATAATTAATTCTTGATAATATATTTGCATTTGGAATGAAAATCTTGTATGTGGTATTATGTTTATTTATTCATTTAAAATCCCTATCTTGTTCATCAGTAGACAAACTTAAATAGCCTATACTCAAGTATACATTTTTTTCTCTGCCCAATTTGTATGACTAACCTTTACACATAGCATACAACTTTAATAATTATAATTGCGTTTTTAAATTCTATGACATACACCTTTGGGATAATTGCCAAACTTGATTTAAATTTCTTGTGGCCTTGGTTTAAATAATCTGGAAACCAATATTTTTCATGCTTAATAAGCTAATTTTTTTAATACCTTAGCACGTTTTTTAATCACCGCCTCTTACAACTTGATCAGGTAATACGCAATATATGATCATTATTCTAATGGGCTAGGGATGAGGAAGGAAGTCTTTTAAAGGCAATATACCAGCATTTGCTTGGAAGGAGAGTGGGAAACCATTCAGGAAAACCACCATCAGTTGACCTGACCGGTATTGGAACCCCGAACTCTCCCGTCTTCAGCAGGCCAGTCTAACATGAGTTACGTCTTTATCATTAGGCCATTGAAGCGGGTAGCAGTACTCTAGTATAATATAAATTTATTGAGCCACGTATGTTTTTAAATGCATTTCTGTACTGTTTTATCCAACCAGTCGTCGCTGTATTAGTTGTCATATTCAGGCCCTACATTAAGTTATGTGGATGTTTTAGGAAATATTCACATATGTTCCAATTGTAATGTATACATGGTATGAAATTATATGAGATTTTCATTCCCATCCATCGAACATAGGAAAATTTTCTTGAATGACGATATCTCGTCCTAAGCTAGTATTTTCTTGACATTCAAATGCATTTCCGTCAATTATTTTAGATTTGTAAATAAAATCTTTATTTAATATCACGGGTGTTTTAATATCTCATCATTTTCATTTTTGAACAAATTTATAATTCAACATTTTTGATGGAAATTTTATTTTTACAAAATGAATCATTCTCCTAATTATTTGCAGACAAAAACTACTATCCAGATCAATTCTAGTTGTTTTAAAATGTTTAGAGTTTTTTGTGACACAATTAAATATCCATCTTTGGTCGACAAGACTATATTTTTAGAAAGAATCTACTATAATTTGTTATGAAATATTGTAATCCGTATTTCTTATTTGTGTCATTAGTGTCCATTATTAAACCAGGCTATGTTATTTTATGACTGACTTCTAGACGGTAAGTTCTTATATATACACGATTGCATTCTACTAATATAACATTTAAAAACCAACATTTTGCTATTACTTGAAAGTGACAGCCAAATGAAGTATGGGATCAGTTTGGAATGTGCCTTGATTTAAATTTGCTTGTGAAGAAAATGTAATGTATTGGTAGTAAAAATTGATAGGTTTGTGTGAATACATAAAGGCCGTGTCTAACATTTTTTAAATGGCTTTTCTGGTCAAAGCTAGAAACATGTAATATGTGACTGTCAACCCTGTCCTACGTATTTTTTTATCTCTATCTGAAGTTCTCAAACTACAGATAGGTGAAAGTGAACTAAATAAATGCACAGTAAAAAATTTCAGAGAAGTGAGTGTTATATAGTCTTTATTAACATCTCACCGCGGAGGTAAAACTCCTAGAGGCCTACTAGTTATTCTTCTAGTGATATTTGAAAGGAGCGGGGAGGATGCGGAGAATCGGTTCATTTGTTTGACAGGCTAGGAGAGTTAATCCGCGTGTGTTAGAAGCCAGGAATTAGTCCAAGCCTGGTTGCCACTTGCTGCGGCCCAATATTTTCCTGCCTACGTAAGACTCGGTTGATATTAGGAGTGTGTGTGTGTGTGTGTGTCTGGTGTATTACAGCCCTAAATGTAAAAGTAGCTTAGCCTAAAAGCTAAGGGTGTCCAAGTGTTTGCGACTTAGCTTGTCCATCCACGTTCTATAACTATTACACTTAACTATCCATTATATATATTTAACATCTGATGCTAGGATTGGTAATTTCCAACCTTACCTATCCTTGCTTAACATAGCTACTAGTAAAATATACCACAGTTTACCCGCCTCAGTGGCCGTATGATTTAAGCGTCATTCTCGCAATGGACTAGAGATCGGGGTTTGAATCCTGGTTGGGTGTATTGAGTGTTTTGCTAAATGTTTTTCACTTTTTTCACGTAAATGCGGGTACACTTCCTATAAATCCAACCTTACTCATCCCTAACATATTAGCGTAATTAGTACATATATGTATAACCCAACGTGTGTTAAGTTTTTCTCTCTCTTTCACACACACACACACACACACACACACACACACACACACACTAATTTTCTTACGAACTTAAATATCCTATAGCTAGAAACAGTTATTAGATCTACTTTCAGCTATTCGTACGTCAAGTCATGTGATCTATAGCTGTCACTTTTGTGCTCGTATCCAGTGTTTAGGAAGGTAACCTAAGTTTAGAATTTTAATATTTATTTGCTTATAGGTTGAACTATCCCTCTTCATTTTGTTTAATTTAAAGACAATTTGAACCATTATATTTTCAACCAAAACATTTAATCTCAATTTTGTTCTACAATCAAGCCAAGCTTTTGGCACTTGAATAACTGCACGGTTGTAGAATCAACCTTACTATTTCTTCCCCTTTCCATGCGTAGCAGATTATAACACCGCCCTGTCTTACTTCTAATCTGATAAATTATAATATTGCCAAGATTTGTGGGGTAAAGTTGTTTAGTAAAAATAGTATTCGTGTAATGAATATAGGAAGATAAACCTAGGCATACTAACTCTCTGGCCTCAAGGAACTCGAAAGGAAACTAAACTTAAGCTCAACATTCAATCCTATTCTGAGATACCTCCATCCAATCCCTAACCTGACACCCAACCTCCTTCAAATATATTTTCACATTAACCTCCCATCGACGTCTTTGCCTGCCAAGGGCTCTTTATATCTTCAGGTTTATCTACTAAAATGTTGTGTAAACGGGTGTCATCGTCTAGATGCGCCACGTGACCACCCCACCTCAGGCTGCACACCTTGATTATCCTTAATAAGTTTGGGGATGCATCCAGTTTTTCCCCATTTCTCTGTTCAATGATCATGTTACATTATCAATACACTATTGTGTATATTTCAATCAGAAAGTTTGTCTGTAACGATGATTTTATTATTATATCATATCCATTAGTGTATAGTGATTATATTCTGTATTTCATTTGGAAATAAAATAAGATTGTGATGTAGGGTAGATGACATTTTATAACTCCAGAGAGGATTCGTCCTTCTCGAATATGCTTCTTGTAACACTATTGGTTTATGGAATTGACTGTATCCTTCACCAGGATATTGCTGTATCATACCATTCTTGGTTGCCAGATAGTGTTCTCCTATCATACCAAAATCGATTGAATATAATATTATGGACACAATTGATACGTATAACTAGTGCTCACAAATAAATATAACACTTATACCGAATCTGGAACTTTTGGTCTAGTGCGCCGTTGATTTATTAATGATGTTACCCTGGTTACAAGAATAACCTCTGGGCGGCCGTACTATATATATATATATATTTTTTTTTTCAATTTCTTTATACATTTGTCCAGACAGCTTATTTTATTATAAATCATGATTTTTTCTGTTATGTTCATATTACAATATTCTTTTTATATAATTAATATAAAACCTTTACACATTAACTTTCTGGAATATAAACATATACTACTACTAACACTACTTGTCCTGTTATTGATCATTGCCAATTTACCTCGACCTGTGCCTGTTAGCAGCTCTGTCTATTATATATCAATACTATTATTTAATTTATGAAAATTTATAATTATACTTGTCCCTCTTTCCTTATTGAAGTTATTTTGACTATACATTTTTTTTTCCTTTTGGTATGTCATTTCTTCCTGTCTGTTTTGTCTCAAGTCTTGGTTTTGTTTTTGTCTTCTTTCTTTTAGTTCGTTCATATGTCTGCTTTCGATGCCCTGTCCGCTATCTCATCGAAGTAGCTCCACCGGTCCACTTCCCTCAATATGTTTTATATGGCATTGGCCTGTTTAGGCATTAGTAGTTCCGCTCTTTCCCGTTCCGTAAATATAATTTCCAAGGTCACGTGTTTCGGTGTCGTCTCTCCTCCACAACAGCAAAGACTGGTTTCACTCAAGTTCATCCTAAAGAGGGACGCTCGATATGAGCCATGGCCTGTGACATAGTGTATACGTTCCTGGGAAGGTTGAAGATGCTTCATTCTCAGTCTTTCTTGTACGTTCGGAAATAACTGGAATGTCCTTCTATCTGTGGTACTCTCTTCCCAGTCTGCTTGCCACTTCCGCAGGAGGGTCTCTTATATCATCCTTGGTACTTACACCGTTAGTTGTTAATTTTATTACTTTGTCTAACTTCTCTTTTCCGAGCCAATATCCAGCGGCCCTTTTTTTTACCTTTAAGTCTAGGGGCCAGACACTTAGGGTGTCACACAACGCGTTTGTTGGTAACGTTTTGTAGGCCCCAGAAAGTCTCATGAGAATCTTCCTCTGAAGGCCTCTGAGTTTCCTTTTAGCTCTGTCTCCTCTCAGTTGCTGTGCCCACATTCCTGCTACATATCCCACTATGGACACAAGCAACGCCTGATGGTATAGTCTAATCAGTTTTAAGGGCAGATGGAACTTACACTGCCCTATACTGACTATCCCACTCATAACCCGAAAGACTCTCCCGCATACGTTGTCCATGTGAGCTAGGAAGCTACTCTTCTCGTCAATCGTCAACCCCAGGTATTTAACCATTTTACTCCTTTTAATTGTTTGTTCTGCTATATTAATTATAAGATCTCTCTTAAGCAATCCCCTGAGCAGCGTGTAGGCTGTATTCGCCGGCGCCATTCTGAGTCTTACTTTCTTACACCATTTATCCAAACCGCTCAGTATTGTATTACTTTTTTCTTCCAGGTTCCTCCTAGAACTTGCCTTCACTACTATCAGCAAGTCTTCAGCAAAAGCAGCCACCCCCACCACTTCAGGGAGTGTTTCAATCTCCAGCAGCCCAGCCTCGAGACTAACGTCCCAAAATATAGGACCACAGACCGATCCTTGCGGGCATCCTTTTGTTAATTTTTTGCTTACTATTCTTGGGCATCTCAGGTGTGCATACCTGTCCCTACAGTAGTCCTTAAAGCTTCTGTAAAGACTCCCCGACAGTTTAGTTCTCTTAATCTCTTGAATAAGGCTTGCCACCAAAGGTTATTAAATGCACCTGAGATGTCCACAAATATTCCTGTCAGATATTTTGCCCTAAATTTTTCTACCAGGCTAAAAGCAGCACAGATCGCATCCTCTGTAGACTTGCCTTTCCTAAAGCCTCATTGTTGAGGGTGCATTCCCACCTCCTCTCTATGTTTTTGCAGTCTCTTACATATAATTTTCTCCTGCAGTTTTGCAAATGCATTCACTAAACATATCTGTCTGTACGACTTTGGGAGTTGTGGGTCTTTGTCCTCCCCTTTACTCAGAATTACCACTTTGCTCCGCTCCCGCACATTTGGGATTCTTTCCTGAGCCAAGCTCTCATTCATGAGCTGGGCTATAAAGGGTGGTGTCTGTTCACTGATTTCCTGAATCCCCTCTACCCTGTTTCCATCAGGTCCAGGTGCCTTCTTTCTTTTCATTCCTGTTATTAGCCTTTTAATCTCGTCCTGTGTTACTGGTTCCACTATCACGTTTTCATTATTATATTCCATTTTCATATCCTGCCTAATTCTTTCATTCTCCTAATCTCCCTCCTCCAGATTATGATTAGGGAGCAACACATCCATTAGTAGCCTAGCCGATTCCTCCCAGCAGGTAGTCATTTCTCCTTCTAGTTTCTTGAGTGTTGAAATGACAGATAGGGGTATAATTTTCACTGCTGCAATCTGAAAGGGTACACCCCATGCATTCTTTCTCAATTATTATTGAACAAATCTTTCCCAGCTATCATTTTTAACAATTTTCATTGTATTTTTGAATTCTTCATTCCTTTGCCGGTATATATTCAATAGTTAGGAGTCTTCCTGCTGGTTCTAGGCATCTTTGCTATTCTCGTCTGGCTCTCCTTGCATACCCACGTAGCTTTTGCAGCTGCTCATTCTATGGTCGATTTCCTACACATCTCGTGACTACCTTCATAACCAGTATTGCTTTCCTCATAGCTGCTTGCAGGGCCCACGTGAGTTCCTTCGCTTTTAGGTTTATATTGTCTCCCTGTGACACAGGTTGCGGTAGTACCAGTTCTCTTAACTTTTCCCAATCTGCCTTTTTCAGATTGTAGAGGAGTCGCGTGCCTACATTTTACCTGTCTTTACCCAGTTAAAAAGTGATCAGATTATGATCGCTGGATCGCTCACAATCATGCAATTACCAATCCCCTGTTAGTTCTCTTGCTTCCACATTACACAATGTGACATCAATGTTAGAGCTGTGCCTGCCCTTCCTACATACGTTGCAGGATTTACTGGCTGGTTTACCACCCACCTCCAGATGCCTTGATGTTATTGTATTCTCTAGTAGTTTCCCTCTTTGATACGCCCTATACCCGCTTATCCTACCATCTTCCCTTCTTATGTCATTGCTATGCCATAGTGGAGACCTGGCATTTGCATCCATCATGTATAAAACTAGTATATTAGAGAATGCCTCATCTATGTTTTCTAGTTGTTCGATATAAGGTTCTATTTCCTTTCGGAACTGAAAATATATGTTAACTAGTAAACATCCACCGATCCCAGTTCGAATTTCCGCACACATGACCTTCTCATTGCAAAATTGATTAATCCTTGCTATTGTTATGTGCCTGTTGAGCACTATAACTACACTCATCGGTACCTTCCCATGCGATATAATTCTGGCGTATTTTGGCATATGTGGTATAATTCCGTTTCTGGTGCTGTAGGGCTCCTGTAGGAACACAACATCCAACGCCTTTTCTTCCGTCACCTTCCTCACGTCTTGCATTACTATCGCACTTCGCATTGCATTCATTTTTCCTATTTTGATTCCTATGTTCCTGTTTTCTTCCATCTTAGATGATACGTGTGGATGTAACATTTCGGCCACTTCTCTTTTGCATCAAACGCAGTGCACTGACCCTACTAGGTGAAAATATAGAAAACCGTAAAAGACAAGGATTTTTAAACTGCCCAAAGAATCGTGGAAATAGGAGGTAATTTTCTAACCGGCCAGGAAAACATATATTGTCTTAGTTGAATCGAATAAAAATATTGTTTACATCAAATTTTATGTAAATTTATTTTTGAATGCATTTCAAAAATAATTATTTTTAATGAATTGAGTATTTTTGTTATTTTTAAACATCTTAATCAATCGTGATTTGGACTATAATCGGAGAAATTTGGATTTTTGGATCAGTCGGGGAATTTTATTTATTTCTGAGATTTTGTAACTTGCCTGAGCCTGTATAGATCAGTGGTAGAATATTGTGGGCTAGGCCAAGTGTACTTGGTTTGAATCCCGTGTCAAAGTCTAGTTCCAGTGAATGTCAGGAAGTTTGTAGGAAATGTCCTATTTAGGCTTAAATTTGCCATATAGTGATTTAACGATATTTGTAAATGAATGATAGTTATTTATATCTTCTTGGATAATATTTTTTATTCCCTTCTCCTTATTTTATCTGAGTTTTAGTCTTCTATGACAATGACATGTTTCGATGATGATACACCATCTTTTAAGTCTGAGGAAAACCAATGTAATTGAAATTATTGTATGGAAATATATTAATAAAATTATACATTTAAAAAGTTAAACATTATAAATGGAAATAGTTAAGATAAATTAGGATATGATATACGAAATATTAAATAAATAATCACTTAAATTAACAATCTTAAAAATACCTTATTTGTAATAAAGATGATTTATTTAATCCGTACTATCGGAAAGTTTGTGAATTTTGAGGTGTTGTATGGAAGAAAGTTTTTGTGGGGTGATAAACAATAAGTATAAATTTACCAATATGAAGAAATAAATTTAAACAATTTATAAATTAGATAGTGTTGCTAATGTAAATATAGATAGATTATTGTTAATTTTGTCAAAATTTTGGAACTGAAATAAAATGAGGTAGGTGAATTTACTGTGTTAATCTTATTGAATAGGTTTAATTTGAGGTGGAGGGGTAGCAAGAATTGTTGTTACTTTTTAGTTTGACATGCTGATGTAGTTTTTCAATTGTATTAGTGAGAGATTGATTTTCAAAATTGGTTTGCTGATTTAAAATATTGTTGTTTAGAATGGCTGTTTGGATGTGTAGATTTTCAGATATGTCCATTTTGAAACCTTCAGAAGAGGATTGTAAAATTATAATACATTTATTGATTGGTGTTGGTCGATGCCCGGAAAGTTTTAGATGTTCGGCGAATTTAGATTTGCATATATCGTATTTAAAATCACTAATAGTGTTCAGCATATCGAGTTGAAAGTTTTATACCGGTCTGTCCGATTTATACAGCATTACATTCACATATTAATTTATAGATACCACTTTTGGAAAATTGAATGTTAGGGTTGAGATTAGATATAACTCTATCATTTATTACTCCTTATCAAATAATTATGAACAGTATTTAAAAATTGTCAATGAAGGGGTAAAAGTTTGCTAAGTAAAAGTGTGTGATATAAAGGACCTAATATCTATCAATTAAAGGATTTGATCATAAGATAAGACATTTAGAGGATTTATATGCAAGATGCATATGGTGGCTACAGACAGGGAATTTAAATACCTAGTAAACTAAAATGTAGACACAAGTGAGATTTACTTCCTTGGCGTAGCCTAGATATAGCATTCTATGAACATGAGATGTTTTAGAGGTTTGTTTTAAACCAAATTTACACAAGAACACAAATAATACATACAAAATTAAATACTGGAAAAAAGAACATTAAAATGTTGATGTTTTGTAGCCTTTAGGACTGTTTTGAAAATATTTAATCATTGTTATAAACAAATGCCATTCACTAAGTAAAACTTTAAAAAGAATAAATGGAGAGTTAAAAAAAAATGTTGTTTATAAATTGTGGAGGAGTCAAGGAATTTTATAGTAAAATTTTTGTAGCCACACCGATGAATCACTTAAAAGATTTGTGAATAATATGTATCATTAAACTATTTTGATGTAAGATGCGTAATTTAAACGATTTTCACTCAATATGTGGTGTTTAAAGGATGTAAATAAAACAAGAGAAAGGGATTGTAACAATGTATTTACGACTTAAGGGTCATTTACTCAATGACAGTATTAGGTCGAGATAAATTTTTTTTTATGTCAAACAAGCTTAGCGAGAACGCCCTAATCTTTTTCTCCCTCCCACAGCCTCCTTCCTACTATCTCTCTGGGCTATACTCATTTTTAATTGCGCTAAAGGGGTGTGTCTGAGGGAGCTAGAATAGTTGGTTAGATCTATAGTGTTTGAGACTCGAACTCAAGGCTTTTGGTTCTATCGACATCAAATAAAATAGATGGTTTGATTTATCCTGTACGACTATGTTGGTGAACTCAGGAGCTTATCCAATTTTCCATTCCATCAAAAACATAACAGGTTTATTTGATTTGAATTTATATTACATTAATTTATTGAATTATCATTCATTTACATTTAGAATTAGGTTTATTCAATACGAGTTCTATATCATACTATAAAGGAAGCTATTAAATCATGATTAACTCATCCCGAAACCACTCGAGGGCGGTAAAAAAGAGAACCAACATAAATCAAGAGTTGCGTGTCGACGGCTCGAATCACGAATAAAAAAAACATCAACTCTCATCTGACCGTGAAAAATGTCCCTCTTCAAGTGCTCTATCTATAACCATCCCGAGGAAATTTCGTTTGTCCTCTTCAAAGCAAACATCCCTAAGGGGAAGGCTAGCACATTTGATCATATCAGAGTGAGAGGATATGTATTCTGGTTGCTGTTATTTCCCTCTAGAGTAGGTGTTCAGATTTCAGCAAACAAACTAAAATAGTTCTTCGGTACTGTCAAGAAAAGCGTGTCGGTGCCTCTCTCTCATACAGAAGTGGGGAATTCAACAAACTGTCCTTTGGGATAGAGATAGAAGGCCCCATACACATCTCACCTCGCTTACCAATGCAAATGGGAGATGCTTACTGCCAAACTTTGCCGCTGGGTCGCAGCACCTACAACAATTCCAGCAGTTCTTTCACCAAATAAATTCAGATGTCCACTCGTTTGTCTTTTGATGTTTGTTTATTTACTTGTTACGTAATAGGTAGTGATAAAATAATTTTAATGAGCATGTTTCTAAAATGGGAAGAATTAGGGGATTTCTGAGTATTATGACTAATGAATGTTGCCGAGAGATCATGATTTATATCATAATACAGAGATGCAAAATCAAATCGTGTATATTTTAAAAGCCACGCGAAAAATGTGAACATCTGGAAGTTTATAGTCCAATTTTTCTTATGAATAACCAACCATCTGGAAGGCTTTTTATCCTACCAGAACCCTACCGAGGCCTTTCAGATGAACATTTTGTAATAAAATCGAGCTCTACTTATATCCTATCCTTGTTGGGAATTTAAAATTATTCAAAAATATATTTTGTGAAAGTATTTAACAATTTGCTATACGTATTTTGTATGGTCATTTAAATACAAATAATTTGTCTATAGCAAGCCTTAGAATTTGAATACTAAGAGATGTATGCTAGTGAACTCAACTGATGGGCTTAGTTTTTATCTGGAATGTTCAGCTTGGTTCACGTCCTAGTCTGGTATACTGGGTAATGTTTTCCTAACTGTGATTTTCATAATAAAGGCCTTACCACCTTCCAGGCAAATGTTGGTGCATTTTATTATAAATTAATATTCAGATAGTCCAAATAGGCATTACAGGCGCTGTTATAAATAAAAAATTGTTATTTATAAGCGAGTTGCCATTTCAGTTCACTTTGTAATTCCCCCCCCCCCCTACCTCACTATCCATCGATCGCCACGGACATGAGCATCGCTGACCATAGGCTTGTTAAAAATCTATTTGTATCGTTTAATATAAATATAGATCTGCCTCGGTTGCTGCATGGTCTAAGGCAGGGATAACGAAACTTTTTCGACCAGTGTGCTAATTAAGGACTAGCTGAATTTTATACTAGTCCAGTTTGCCACCTCTTATATATGTTTATTAATCAGTATTTAAAAATACAAAAATATTTAATATTATGAAATGTAATGGATTACTCGATCAAATTATAAACATTTTATTAATACCTAAACTTCAAAGAAGGAAAATTCATTAAATTATCGAAGTGAGTGTCTTAGACTATATTAATTTCAATAAAGTAATACCATTGAAAGTAACATCTTCAGTGAAAAAACTCACTAACTCGATGTATATGTTAAAATCAAAAACATATATAATATTTTACAAATTAGTTTGAAACTTGTTGTATTCAACAGCACACGAAATGCACCTAAGTACGAGCCAAGATGATTTATAACCGTTGACTTAAATTTGATTGAGACATGACATTGAATGACATGGCTTTAGAAATACTATTGACTTAAAACTTTTCCCAACATGATATATATATGTTCCCCCCCCCCCTCATGTTACTTGCCACATGAATCGTGTTCACTTGCCACCTAGTGGCACGCGTGCCATCATCTAAGGCAGGGGTCTTCGACCTTTTTATGTCCCAAGGCCAAAGTTTCTGTCTCTTGTTGGATCGCGGCCGCAATACTATACCGACAATATTATAATTGAAAGTATTATTTCCTTCTGGCGTCTCAACGGTGAGGAGCGAATTCCCACCAATGTTCGAACGCTCCCATGTCTACTAGATTAGTCATTTGCCGGTTCAAGGTGAATTTGTATAAAAACGTAATATTTTTCTCCACATTTAAAGCAAAAAAAGTTTACAAAATAACTTTAAATGCGTATTTATTTAATTATGTAAAATATAAATTTGTATGCGTCATTTTTTCTCTATAAATAATTTTGTTCTATCCATGAGCCAGCGAGCTGCAGAAAATGTTACCGTGGGCCGCGGGTTGAAGACCCCTGCAGGGCTATTATGACCATTCGACGCAAAGTTAGTTGCTATAGCTAGTTAGCTTCACTTTCCAGAAAAAGATAGCGTTTGGCTTATTATGACCACCA
The DNA here is from genome assembly GCA_902141385.1 of Timema californicum. Classification (NCBI taxonomy): domain Eukaryota; kingdom Metazoa; phylum Arthropoda; class Insecta; order Phasmatodea; family Timematidae; genus Timema; species Timema californicum. The sequence continues at coordinate 50,776 of CABFOW010001573.1, forward strand.
CATTTTGTATCATCCGCTAGTGTTAGCTTTGACTTGGCCTCTAGAGTCAACGCACAGAATAAAATCAGTTTGCGTCAACATTTGGCAACACCTTTCCAAAGAATACTACCTTTTAAGACGTTAGAAGTTAGGAATTAGGTAAGTTTATTTCAAGAATAGTAATTACCACTGTATGTAAGATTCACTTTAAATAGGGTTACATTATTAAGGTTTTGTTGAGGCATCTTAACCAGATTAGGCCTACCTTTTGATTGTCTTCTCAACTGGTCTCTCCACATATGTTACCCTAATAGGCTATAGATGATGAAGGTTGTGTTATAGAATAAAAGTATTTGGGTTTGTGTAGAGGGAGAGTGGAAAAACCTTTAGAAAAATAAAACCATTGACCACACCCAGCTAGGAATCAAATCCCAGCCTCCCCACCACTGGAAAATTAGACCAACGAAACTAACGTATTGGTCAATGTTGCCCCATGAAGTGGGTCAACAGACTACTAACATCCAAATATGTTTAAGCTTAACTAACCTCCTCCTACTATAAAACTCACAAAATATTAATCTTAATATTGGAATGTCCCAATTATCCGTATGTTGATAATGAATAATAATGCATTTTGATTGTGTTATGTTTCAAAGAAAATATTCTTTTAACATTCAGTGTAAGCGTACTATCCCCACTCTTAGGGCCAGTTTCATAGTCAAGTTTAGTACGCCTCAAGTGCGGCGCTACACTAAATACAAGACGACACCTACCTAAACTCGAATGGAATGGGCCGTTCTCGCATAGGACACTGGCCCATTCCATTCTGGTTTAGGTAGGTGTCATGTACTTAGTGTAGCGCCGCACTTGAGGCGTACTAAACTTGACCATGAAACTGGCCCTTAGTCTACATTATGATATAGGCCTATTCAAAGCTTGATTATGTGAAACACACATGAAAACGTTTTTAGATTATTATATTGGGCTAATGAGATGGCAAGTTTAAATCAGGTAACACAAAACACCTAATAAATTACAAAACCTAGCAAACATAACCTCGTAACGCAAACCAAAGGACAAGTAGAATGTCTACGCATCTTAGCGCCACTCTACTAGGAAAATATTTGCGCTCGCAAGGACTTTGCTTTCGCAAAGTGGTCGGCCATAATAGCTTTTGACGCAAATTAATTTTGCGTCGTGGTCATAATAGCCCTCCAGGTTTAAGGCGTCACTCTTGCAATAGACTAGACTATCGACGACAGGGAGATCGGGGTTCGATTCTCGGTAGGATATACTAAAGGTGGTATTTCATAAATGGTGATACATTCTCACTCCATGCAAATGCAGGTATACTCCCTCTAAATTCAACCTTACTCATCCCTAACTCGTTAGCGTAATTAGTACATATGCGCATAAACAGAACCGGCAGTAAAACGCGGCGCAAAAAAAAATAATTGTATATATAGGCTATCGCAAAGTGTGGCGGTTGCTGGTCGGTAAAGCTCGCTTGCAGGATCAAGCCATAGAGTTTATATTATATACACCCAGATCATCAAAAATCACTTTAAGTTAATCTTAAGAGTTTGACATTTTAATTTTATTTTGTTTAAGAATTTTGTATCCACTAGCACCTCTCATTTATATTGTGCTTGTATTTAACGCAGAACTAAACATGTGTACTATGTTATCCCATAATGCATGAAAATAACGATATCTTGTCTCTAATTCAATTGATATAAAGGTTTTTGTCAGTTATTTGGCTTTTATAATTTTGTAAATCAACTAGCCAACTGAAATGTTTGCTAGTATGCATGGGTCTATTTGGTTATAGTATTTAAAATAATGAGGGAACACGCTACCAAATTAGTATTACCTTATGTTGTGCGTCCACACCGGGCCACATCATCTTACTAGTCCCCCTCTTCGTTTGCACATCGAGCTGGTGTTGCTGCTGCTTTTATAATAATTGTAAGATAATGGATAGCAAAACTCCCAGCAATAAATTAAAAATTCTAGTATTAACAATTAGACTGCTATAGTAATTTGTTTTCTGGCATCTGCGATCGCATTATTTAAGGTGTCACTATCGGATTAGACTGGATTGCCGGTGAAGGGGCGATATGTGTAAATATGCTAATAGCTGAACGTTTATTTAGTAAAACGTGTGGCGCACACACACGCACATTTTTTTTACTATCTTGTTTGGATACTGTTTGTGCAGAACTAAAACTATATTAATTCTGTACTTTCTTTCATACACACATTATTTAAATTTCTTTCAATGAATAAACCGTCATTTTCCACCTAGTGTAGTCAGTAATTGAGCAACGCTTGGAAACCAAACTTTTTAACACTTGTTCACAGCACGGTATCATACGCGTTAAATTTATTTAATTTGGGAGTCCGACACCTTAGTTCAGTCGGTAGCGTGTCTATCTACTGAGATAAGAGTCCCGGGTTTGAGTCCTGACATCACCGAAAAATGCATCATTGGTGAAATGTGGGCTTCCTAGCATTGATGAATTAACGGCCAAGGGTGGGGTGCTTTGTCTCTTCTAAGTTTAAGTTAGCTTATATTTCATTAGCCGTGTGCTGATAAAATCACTCGGCTCAGAAAGTGCACGTTAAATACCACAAATAACCTGAACAAAAAATTAGTTGGTGAAAATATTTGAAAACTTGTACTTTCAAGAAACACTAGGCGCACAAAATTCCTGCTATAGTAAAACCATCTCTGAATAAAAAAAAGTATTAATAGTTGATAGTTTTTTATATATTGGAATGCAATTATTTGCACCTGTCGTGTATTAAGATTTTTTTCAGTGTACATTACTAAAAATAAAGTAACATAAATAGCATCGAGATAGTAGTATTGGTTATAAGAATAGTTCTTTGGACTTTTACATTTACTAGTTGAATCAATATATTTTAAAATAGAAAATCATATTAATTTTCAGCAAAAACACTGATGTTTATTATTTACTTGAGTTTTTGCAGCAAACTTGTATTACATGGTTGAATATATTAACTTCAGTGGTTGAATTGACAGTTCTGGCGCACTTTCTCCCTTAAGGTTTAACATTGATCCTCACCGCACCCCGTGTAGTGATCCTCACCGCACCCCGTGTAAGTAAGATCACTTTCTCCTGGATGCCTGATGCTAGTGTCTCCTGGTGGTGAGGGAGAGTAGTAGTGGAAGTAGTCTAGCAGGACTTCTCATCACACTACGTAACACCTCGAGATAGTATTGTGATGCTCATTAACATACTTTCCACATCCGTACCGTTATTCCCCCTCCTCCTTCCCCCTCCTCATGGCCATGTCCTCCCCTCTTCCCCCTAAACACCCCTTGCCTACAAACCCCCCTGAAATGTTGGTTCTTGATGATTAATTATTAATGATTGTTAATTAATTATTGTTAATTGATTTTTGGTCAGGATTTGGTGATGGAGTTTTATTCCTTGATTTGTTTATTAGAACATCGCGCTATGGCTGTCTTATGTTGAATGAACATTGGTTCCTCCGTCACAAGGCACTGTCGGAATGAACCTCTCCTGACGGCCTTTTAATTGATTATTGCCAATTAATTATTGGCTAGGATTGAGGTGTTGGAGTTTTTATTCATTGATTGGGGTGAGCAAACGGTCCGTGACGTTTCGACATGAGGACGTGGCACTATGGCTGTCTTAAGTTGAATGAACATTAATTCCTCCGCCACAAGACACTACAGGACTGCCCAGCACGAACCTCACGCTATGGCTGCCGGTGGTAGAGTGTGATAAATGGTCCCACTGGCTTGAGACCCCCTGCTCCTTCACAACCCTGGCATCAGTATGTCGGCCCGACAAGACAAGAATAGATATTGAGGTCATTGCCCCGGGCAACGGGGTTTTCCCTGGCGTCAACTTGACGGCTCACGAGACAAGAATAGATCGTGAACTAGGTCAGTGTGTCGCAACCCCCCTTGGGGTTTTCCCTGGCGCTAGTTTGGTGGTCCAACAAGACGAGTTGAGACAAGAATAGATATTGAGGTCAGTGACCCGGGCAACGGGTTTTCCCTATGACCTCAACAATATTTAGGGAGGGGGAAGGCGGGTGGTGAACTAGGTGTTTCTAAAATAGTTGCGCCATTATTTTGATAACACTTTTATAAATCACCGACATATTATTATAATATTACTACGCATTGGGTGTTACTCGTTTAGCTGTTTATTGAAACGTTTCCGAATAGGCACTGCGAGGAAGCGAGTAACTTCACCTCCCACCTATAACTAATTTTAACTAAACTTTAATTTTAATAAAGCCGTGCTGTTTCACCTGATGAAATCAGGCTATGATACTCACAAGCACGCCAGCTTTTTACATAATAAAAATATTTATCACAAAGGTTAATGCACAAAGTTCCTTTTCAATATACTTAAGTACAATTATATCTCCATTGGTGAACAAATTTGTCTTATTTTGTAGTGACCGTATGCAAGAGTTTCGCATCCATTATCTAAAATATAGCGCGTGTCATCTCCTGGTGAAAGTGCAAGTTTATTCAAAGAGATACTGTACAATTGATGTTTCTCACTTCTTATCATAGACATATTGGCATAGTGTAAAATCCCCTGCTTTAAACTATTTTTATAATGAGAATGTTTAATTTTCTTTTTGAGAGTTTTTTTGATACACCTTTATCTACTTTTTTCTTCTCAAGACTCAATTTTTGAATGGAGTAAAGTTTAGGTCGAAGCCCCATAAACTTTCGAATACACTTTCCATTAATCTCATCCTTAATTTTACCCAGCACTTTTTTTTATTGCATACGCTGTGCAAAAAATGTGTTTCTGGATAGTCTGAAGTGTCGAATCGGTCTATATTATCAAACATATGCACATACACATTTTCTTTTTTCAGTTTGTAGCAGAGGGAGTCTGTGTCTGAATAAGAGATTTGCATTTTGTCCATGTTATATCTTAACATAATTATAATGAAAGTTATACATGATAACCTTGCTTATATCTAAGATTGCAAAGCCTGCATAGATTGTCTTATTCAAAAGCAGGTTTATTTTTCTCATGTGAACCCCAACTAACTCTTCCGTAAAGATTGTATAAGCAATAATTGCTGGTGAAGCAATACGCTTCAACCTTTTTTCATTATTTAGTAATTGAACATTCACACTAATCTTTGATTCTCCATCGACTTCCCGAATACTGCATTGTTCATGAGTTTGAAAAAGTCCTTTTCAAATCCATTTAATGCATTTTTTCGTCGGGATTTATTAAAATCAATATATGGCTTAAACCAAGTGCTCTAATTGAAAGTTAGGACTCGGTCTATCTTTTGAAGCTTCATACCCAAGGAAATATACAGTTTTAAATTACGGTAGTGTACCACATAATTTTGTGTACGGTATAGGTTAGGCACTAGCTTTTCTGTTTTCCCGCCGGTGGGAAGATTCAGCTTGGACTGTATATACTTAGAGAATGGAGATAACATCTCAGGAGTAACTGATTTTTTCAGGAGCAATTTGATAGTCACTGTGCTCGTCATGAATTTCTTCCGGATACTCTAGATCCACTTCTAATATATAGCCCACAATGCTATCATCAGCAACTGAAATTATATTGAGCTCTGCTATTTCACTCTTGTTCAACCACCTAATATTACTCTGAGGAAGGCAATCAGAAATAACAGTTCCGTATAGGTTATTACAATCCCAGTATGTGATATACTTCACCTCCTTTTCAGGGTTAAAATCCATCATATTGGAGTTGTTTGCTTCAGAATGTCTATTAGACATCATATACACCCCACCACGTATCCCCCTTTCAATGAATAAATGCATTTCAATATCGGTTAATAGCTCCAACTCAACCTTGTTCATATTTAAAAAGGCCGCCCATGCTAGTCCAGGGCTTGTGCAAAAATGTAGACTGTCTAATTTATAATACTCAAAGCATAAAGAGCGAAAGTATTCAAAGATATCTGCTAAAAGTAGAACATCACTTAAAACATATAAATTTTGATAATCTTCCATAGTATTCATTTCAAAGTTCTCCCACACAGTGTTAGCATGAGCATAGTCACTTTCTGAAATATGTTCTTGAGACATCTGATTATAGAATGCTGATTTTGGGAGTAATTGAATATCTTTCAGTTTACTGCTGCAATCCATGTAGTCGTAGGGAAAAACACCTTTTCGTAGCAGTAGATCTACTTTATCGAAAGGGATATTTTCATGGAGTATTTTAAATTGAGTTTTCTCAACATGCAACAAATTTTCAACCAATTTTTCAAGAGATGTGCTTAAAACTAGAACGAGTCGATAAATTGTAAATATCCAAGACTGAAAGAGACATTTCTCCATATTGTTGGTGACCTGGTGGTCTAGGGGTAAGGTGTCAGACTTCTATGCTGGCGGCCGGGGTTCAATCCTCGGTCCCGGCAAAGATTTATCTGATTACCAAACCCTTCCTTCACCTCTGACAAGACCTCTTGTGAATGTGAGGAATGCCAGGTCTCCACCGTGGTTCGGATTCCACGTTAAACTGTAGGTCCTTCATTTCATCTCACAATCACCCTACCATTACACATTAGCGTAAGTGCGTATAACCCGAACGGGTAGTAAGACGCGGTGCTAATAATAATCCATATTGTTTGGGATACATGATATTCTTCTGTCAGTAAATTTCCTAATTTTCTGCATGATAATATGGGCGTCATAATTTTTTAAATTGTGTAAAATGACGAGTATTCTCTTGGTATATTGAAACTGAATATTGCACATACTATGGGATGCACCCCGATAATCTCCACTGAGATGACAGTGGTCACGGACGCAGTCTTGACCCAACTCTTTCTCGCAGATACTGTATACAATATCTGAAATAAATTCATTTTCTTGTTCAGGGGTGATGTGCATCGGGACAACATTTTTCTTCATCTCGATGATCATGGTTTCTTCTTCAACAAGTTTATCAAGAAAGGTGTCCACATCTTTTCGCCACTATAGATAACAGGAGGTTTCATACATTTACCATCCGAATCGACTGTTACATAAGGGAAAACTCCGTTACCCCGGGCAATGACCTCAATATCTATTCTTGTCTTGTCGGGCCGACATACTGATGCCAGGGTTGCGAAGGAGCAGGTTGTCTCAAGGCGGGGGGACCATTTATCACACACTCCCACCGGCAGCCATAGCGTGGGGTTCGTGCTGGGCAGTCCTGTAGTGTCTTGTGGCGGAGGAGTTAATGTTCATTCAACATAAGACAGCCATAGTGCCACGTCCTCATGTCGAAACGTCACGGACCGTTTGCTCACCCCAATCAATGAATAAAAACTCCAACACCTCAATCCTAGCCAATAATTAATTGGCAATAATCAATTAAAAGGCGGTCAGGAGAGGTTCATTCCGACAGTGCCTTGTGACGGAGGAACCAATGTTCATTCAACATAAGACAGCCATAGCGCGATGTTCTAATAAATAAATCAATGAATAAAACTCCAAAACCCAAATCCTGACCAAAAATCAATTAACAATAATTAATTAACAATCCTTAATAATTAATCATCAAGAACCAACATGTCAGGGGGGTTTTAGGGAGAAGAGGGGAGGACATGGCCAGGAGGAGGGGGAATAATGGTACGGATGTGGAAAGTATGTTAATGAGCATCACAATACTATCTCGAGGTGTTACGTAGTGTGATGAGAAGTCCTGCTAGACTACTTCCACTACTACTCTCCCTCACCACCAGGAGACACTAGCATCAGGCATCCAGGAGAAAGTGATCTTACTTACACGGGGTGCGGTGAGGATCAATGTTAAACCTATGGGAGAAAGTGCGCCAGAACTGTCAATTCAACCACTACTAACGTCAAATTAGGTTTAAATAGTCATAAAGGGTTAAAATAAATACAGAAATTGTAATTACACACTGATGAACACAGCATTAAAGAGCATGCTAAAATTAGCTATTTTTACCTATTCTTAATGTTTTACATAATATTTTAACTATTTAATTCCTCTCAATTACATGGGTTATCAGTTACCATCTGACATTAATAAAAACTAAAACAATGACATAAATGTTTGCACCCAATTTGGCTTGTGTTTATTTATTATTAGGGTGACATGTTAGTAAAACACGCTGATCTACAAGACAAGTTCGGATCCTGAAGCCCTCACAACATAAACTCGTCATTTGAAGAAGCGTAGGAACACAAGCTCTACATTCTATACATGCTTTATTTAATTCATATCCTTAATTCAAAAACTAAAATAGTACGCCTATTTTCTTAGATCTTTTTTCAAGCAATGTGTAGATAAAATAAAGTCTTAAAATGTATAAGTGTATGGGATAATTTCCGTCCGAATAACACTACTGCTGAGTGATTTTTATTAAGACAAAACTATGGCCGACTCTTGACGTAGCCTTGAGTTTAAAAAAATTGAATACATGTTGTGTGAGACTTGTTCAATCTATCTATACTTGCTAATTTAAACATACAATAACTGCACTGAGTAAATAACTCCAACTGTAAGGATACACGAATGTTTCTAAGTTGAGAAATATTCCCAAGTTCTGAGGAATATCAATTCATGCGTCAAGATAGTTTAACCTCATCTCACGGAGACGCGGATTAGTTTGAAAAGATTGCTGCAGAGTGGGGGTATTTTATGTTGAGCAGTTTCTCTTGAAACGAAACATAATTAGAATACTGCATGGGTACTTCAAATTGAATGATCAAACATTCTATGGGGTATCTTGTGAATACTGTCGATATTATATTAAGATGGGTTTCTTCTAATACCCTTCATGCAGAATATGCTACATATCATAGTACATAAAAGGTAATTTAGCTCTTTCAGCAGTATAGGTTGATCGTTATTTGATTAGCTGAAAGCATCGGTGACGAGATTATCCTATTGAGATTACAAGAAAAAAAAATCGAGTGTTGATGTAAGATATTACACGAAGCATAGCCAGCTCCTTTACGAAAACTCGGTGGATTCTGGTTATGTTTCAGATGACTGGTCACCGACCATTGATATGAACCCGTCGTCTGATGATGGAACTTAATCACGTATCTTCTGGGCTACCTACACTAGCGTATTCGATTACGATTGGTGAGTGGAAACAGATGACCATTTCAATCCTTTTAGACCCGCTTCGGTGGCAGCATTCTCTAAGGCGTGACTCTCGCAAAGAACAAGACTGCCTATGACGAAGATCGGGGTTCGAATCCAGGTCGGATGAGCTAAGGGTGTTTTTTCCTAAATTGTTTCCCACTCTCTCCATGGAAGTGTGGGTACACTTCCTCTAAGTTCAACCTTACTCATCCCTAACTCATTAGAGTAATTAGTACATATGCGTATAATCCGAACGGTTAGTAAGACGTGGTGCTAAAAAAAACTTAGGTTATCCATCAATGCATACAAACCAAGAATAGCTTATATATATAAAATTTTATTTTGTTGATTAAATTATTTTTTTTCCAGATAAATAGGCTTGTCTTCAGCTAGATGCAATATAATAATATCATCCGAGTCACTCTTCAACATCATCATGGCGCTGGTCACTTCGCCCCACCGATGTCATCTACCACTACTATCATTTATTCCCAACGAATTTAAAAGTTTCAAGTTATACAAAAATACTATTAATATGATCTATGATTTCATTCGTAAGTGAATTTAAAATAAATCTAATATGTTCTAACATAACTAGATAGGGTTAATTCGTTGGTTTAACTCATTGATTCAAAACGGATCTTATATACCTTTTTATTTTAATTCAAATTACAGTTTCTTGTTAAATATTTAACGGACCAAGTGATGACAATACAATTCACTATTATAAAATTAGGAATCTTTAGTAACGACAAATTATTACATTTTAACTAAAATATTAAAAAAAATCATCTTGTGTGTGTATGGATGGTTTCATAATGTATCAAATACGTCGTGAGACTGCAAACGTAGATTCAGCAAATCTGTATCTCTCGGTCATTTGATATCTTTATCTCTTTCTCTGTGTATGTATCTCATTTTGTATATATCTTTCTATGTCTGTATTTCTTTCTATATGACCTGGTGGTTTAGAGGTAAGGTGTCTTGACTTCTGTACTGGAGGTCTGGGGTTCAATCCTCGGTCCCGGCACAGTTTTATGATTGCCAAACCCTCCCTTCACCTATATGATAAGACGTATATTAATCACAACTTGTGAATGTGTGGAATGCCAGGCCTCCACAGTGGTTCGGATCCAACATTAACTGTAAATTCTCCATTTTATCTCACAATCACCCTACCATTAAACATCAGCGTAAGTGCGTGCGTATAACCCAAACGGTTAGTAAGACGCGGTGCTAATAATAATAATACGGTAGATCTTTCTCCGACATTCTGTCCATACCTCTCTGTTCTTTCCAGTTCTCTCTCTCTCCATCTTTTCTCTCTCTCTAGCCATTCTCTTCTCGCTATCTGTCCGCTTCTTTATCTCTTTCTTTTCATCTATCTTTATTTGTCTGTGGTGTCTCTTATTATGCATACTGACTTTCTCTCTCTCTCCTCTCCAGTATTTTTCGCTGTCCTTCTTAAACTTTTTTTCTTCGGATTTGTCATTCTTCGCCTTTGACTCTCCGTCTTTCTCTTTCAGTCTTTACATACATACATACATACACACACGCACACGCACACACCCTTGTGTGTCTCCGTAGTACTATTGGTCTCTTTCCGTCGGTATCTATCTGTTTCTTCGTCTGTCCTCTTGTTTATATCTATCTCACATTTCGTTTGTCTGTCACGCTAACTTATTGTCTCTTTCTTTACACGTTTCATTGTCTTTTTCTCTCGGTTTCACTGTATTTTTCTCACTCTCTATCTCTTTCCGTTTTGCTGTTCTTCTCTTTCCTGATCACTCTATTTAACCTTTTAATTCACGGGTTTCTCTCTCAATCTCATTGTTTTTGTCTCTCTGTCTTAATTTTTATATCTTCTTCCCATTGTTTCTATATCTTTGTATCTACTCCGCCCCCTTTCATTTTTCCCTGGTCTTTCTCTTTGTATCTAGTATTCATATTTCTTCTTTCCTCTATTTCTTCATCACTTACCACTTTATTTTTAGCTCTTTATCTTTTTATATCTCTTTCTTTGTCTTTCTCCTAATCTCCGCCTCTATTTCTCTCTATTCGTCTCTCTAACTTTCTTAGCCTTTCTTATTCTTCGCCTCTCTCACTTTTTCCATATCTTTATCTCTTTCAATCTTTTAGGTGTCACAATGCATTTTTCTTTCACTGCTTCCCGGTTGCTTACCGTCTTTCTTTATTTTTATATCTCTGTCGAACTTCCCCTGTTATCTCTGTTAAGATTTCTTCCTATGTTTCAATCTCTCTCGAAATTTTAATTTCTTTGGTCTTGAGTGGCATATTTCTCTATTCGTATCGCTTTCTTTCTATCTGTCCACAAATCTAACTGCGACAAATAGTTTTAGTTTTAACTACGTTAACTTATTAATTCTAAAATATTTATTAGCAAGTGAAACCACTTCTATGGTTCTAATAGTGATATTACATCAAATAAACTAACTCTAATATATTGTACTAAAATAGTTATTCATTACTATCACTATTTATAATTATTTAAATAGTAATAGCCCACTTCGGTGGCCATAGAATATAAGGCGTCACTCTTGCAATAGAATAGATTGCTGATGACGGGGAGGTCGATGTTATAATTTCGGTCGGGTGCACTAAGGGGGATTTTACCAAAAATGCTTTCCACTCTAACTCCACGCAATTGTGGGGACACTTCCTCTAAATATAACCTTCATCATCCCTAAGACCATTAGCATAATTAGTACATAAGCGTATAACTTGAACACTGAGCAGGTAGTATGACCTGGTGCTAAAATAAAAAATAAAAATAGTAATACATTGCACTCTCCTGAATTTTTATTAATGCGTACGAACTTGGATTTTATAACGGTGTGCGCCTAACGGACACATCCGCCATACTATAGCATTTGAAAACAAAAATATACTCTTCCGAACTCAGAGATGGTTTTCTTTTTCTTTCAGGTCGCCGAATTTCTAACATTGCTTTGGTTCCGATTTTTATCACCTCCATTGGGACTCAAGTCATCACCACCAACATACTATTCGTACCATTAACGAGGACTAGTTATATTTAAATTGTTTAAATCATGGTGCTGAACCACTTTAAGAGGCACGTGCTATCTAAAATATAGTTTTGTTTGGACACCTCTTGGAAATGTGAATTTTAATTAAGCTTATTCTAAAATGTATGGGTATGTTTTAGCATCTTTGCCTCTGAGCACTCACTTTTGGAACCACTTTTCGCTATCGTTTATATGAGCAGCAATATATGTGGTAGAATAATGGTTTTAATTCGAATTGTGGCAAACTCTTACAACCTTGACCATAACCATGAAGAATTTTTATTAAATTTTCTTCAGGAGCCACAATAATAGCAAATTAGATTTGAGAGATTAAACAGGGTATCTATCAATCATGAAAGCCACGAAAAAGTTGGGAAATCGGGGGAGTGATCACAAAAGTAAGTAAAATGTTAGTGTAAACAAAACAAAGGGCTTAAAGGCATTTTCACAAATATATACTGATTACTTTAAGTTAAATATAACTACATCCAGCCCGGCTTCGGTGGTCTCACGGTCTAAGGCAGTGATCACTAAATGGCGGTCCGCATCCGGACCACTTATACATTTTTAAGGACCTTGTCGAGATAGCGTTAAACAAAATAAATTATCCTACTCTATCACGGTGGTAGGCGGGTAGTAGACATGCAAAGCCAGCAAAAATAAATAAGTAAAATAACTAAAAGGAAAGAGAATCACGTTTTTGAATGAGAACAGTCCTATAGGGCTTGAACTTTAATCACTGTTAAATTTTTGCCAGACCGTGGAAGTATGTCGAGTTTTTAAAACGGACATCCATAAAAAATAATTGGGGACCCCTGGTCTAAGGTAATTCTCAATATAAACTGGATTGATGACCAATGATAGGCAGATTGGGGTTCGAATCCCATTCGAGTGTACTTAGGGTGGTTTTCCTAAATGGTGTCGCACTCTACATCCATGCAAATGTGAGTGCATTTATTCTAAATTTATCCTTCCTCATACATAGCATATAAGTGTAAATATGTGGATAACTCGAATTGCTGGTGCACAAATCTACATTCAGGGATGAAAATACAAATACAGTGGAACCTAGATAATTCGAAACATTTTTAATCATCCAAAGATTTGAATTGAATAAGTTTCTTAACAGTAATTGAAAAAAAACAAACACAGTTGAGTTTGCAGCCAAGCTCAAAAAGTTTATTTAACGTATTTGGACATAATCTGTTCACAATTTATTTAAAAGTCAGAGATTTTAATCTGTTTTCCTGAAAGTTTCTCAGTCATAGTGTAAGATTTTAATTGATTTATTGACTGGAAAATTTATACAAATCACCAGCTAGAATTTTTTCAACCAACAATCGTATGTAGAAATGTTTTAGGTTCTTAATTATTCCTTTGTCCATAGGTTGAATAACCGATGTCATATTTGGTGGTGGGGGAAATTAGCCCTTTTCCAAAAGGGGAACTATGTAATGAGCAGTGCAACTGTCAATGAATAAAAGGATTGTTCGATTTTGTTTGCCAAACTGTTTGTCGATTTTTAAAAGCAATTTTTCAAACAGATCACCTGTCATTCATGCTTTTCTATTTGACTTGTATTCCACTGGCTTCGATTTTATATTTTTGAAGCAACGTGGGTTAGCTGATTTTCCTATCATTAACAACAGCAGATTTTCATAACCATTCATATTTTCTCCAACTAACAGTATTGTTCGATCTTTACTAAACTTTCCCCCACTCCACCGTTCACCATTAAATGCAAGAGTTTTGTCAGGAGTACACTTGTAAAAAGTTCCTGTCTCATCGACGTTAAAAATGCTTTTTGGTTCTATGTCCTGGAGCATTTCTTTCAAGTCTTCCTTCTAATTATCGGCAGAACGCACATCAACAGCGCTATGAAGGAAATTTTGTTTCGTTCTTTGAAACCATCTAGCCACCCTGCACTCGCTTTGACGCCTAGTTTTTCCTAATTCAGATGCGAAATGTTCAGCCTTTGCTCTAAGAAGGGGGCTGCTCACTGGCACTTTCTTATCTCGCGTTTGTTTGAGCCCCTTGAGTACACATTTGTCCACATATGGGTTTTCCGGTTCTCTTAATCTTTTCCTATCTTGTCCACTCTAATTTTCATTGGCAATTTTTTTCCCCAAAAATGTTGAAAGTGTGTTACGGGGAATTCCGAAGGGATTTGCAATTTCTGATTTTTTAATCTCTTTTCCACTTCCTTTATCACCGCTAATTCGAATTAAAGTCGATTTCAAATTACGGACTTTTGAATTTGTTAGGTTCCACTGTATTACATAATTAAAGGTGGGCTACTTGATGCAAGATCTATACAGATTAATTTTTTACAATCATTATTTAGTAATTTAAGGGCTAGTAGGATTTAATTGCACTATATTCAATGAAACCTACGGTATAATTATTGGATAGTTGTTCATTTTTAGGTCATAAACTCTATTTTTCACAAAGTCATGGAAAAATCATGAAGTTGGTTTACTTGTTCTTGGTAGTCATCTGGATGAAGTGGTATTTTTGTGTGTTTTCTCAATGTATTTAAATGCCCAGAAAAATAACAGATTATAATTTTTATAACAAGACTATTTTACTGCAGTAAACCTTTTCATTCAAAATATATTAATTTACAAGGGAGCATAAATGTTGTCAGACTCATGCGTTTGTAGTTAAGTGTAAATGGCAAACAAAATGTATGTTTATAGTTTAATAAAATCTAAATTATATGGCTATATTGTTCATTTAACAATTCTTAGTATACTCTTCATTTATATAGTTGAAAATATAAGAATTAATATCTTTAATATAACCTACTAACTGAATTAATGTTTATAATTAGCTAAAAATACTTTTTTAACAACTTCAAACTTGGACAAACATTTGCACAAGATTAATTAAACCATCTCGCCTGCCATTGGTTAAGGTTAACGTTTTCACAGCTTGATTATAGTGAGATACTAAGAAACATAACCACACTGTTTTATTTCCTTTTTATATTTTATTTATAACACTCATGATTAATTAAAGGGTAAACGTCTTATTTGTTATCAGTTAAACTGTAATGTATTTATGGTTTATGAGTGTATATATGCATTCACTTTAATGTATTTGGAAATTTTAAATTATTTCTTATTTGTTCTTATACCTTCTTTCCGATTTAAAATAATGTGTCTCCAAAGCGGAAGTTTTCTTTCAAAGGTGGTGAGGGTATTTTATTTCTTTTCCATTACATTTCCTCTTTTTCTTGATGATAACCTTTCCCCTTTTACATGCCCCTATTCTTGTGTTTTGTCATGACATTTTACCTACCCCTGCTTCCTTTTTTGTAATTTTTTGTTTTGTTCCCACAGAGAACAGCTTTTTACGCTTTTCACTCTCTCCTCTAGGGTTCAAATAAAATAAACCAGTGTCGAGAGATTAAATAACAGAGGTCTACTTTCTTTACGAGGCAACCATTAATTCATCCTCCAGTGTCAACATTGTTAAGTGTGAACCGTTCCTCCTTTCTTTGTTAAAATAACATTGTTTACTTTCTTTTTGTTTCTATAATTCTTTCTTGTATTTTCAACTACATATAAGATTATGTGCATCAAATATGAAAAAAGACAACATTTTCAAGTAATTTAATTCCAAAAAGATTTTCAATTTAATTTTTTTAGTTAATATTACACTAGCTTTTCTGATATTTGAATAGATCGTTACATTAAGTTTTTGTTTCACAGATATGCTAAATTATTTAGATAACCCAACTCACATTAAATTGACTCTTAAAACCTGATACGTATGTTCCAAAAAGCGGGGACAACTACATAGCGTAGTAATCAAATTCAAATTAACTATACTACCATGATTATTTTTTATTTCTATGAAAACTATTTTTGCACACATATTTTCCAACTGTAAATGTAACGTTATGTGAGAAATAAATAGTTCTGGTATATTAATAGCATTGTTTAATTTATTTATTATGGTTAAAAAACCTCACCCCATTTTATATATATGAGCCTTTTATTGTTGATTCATTGTATGCTCATTTTACCCATTACCAAACACCCATTCTCTTAGTTGGGAGCCTTAAAGTCAAATATATTATCGTTTTATTAACCTGATAAAATCTTAAATATCTTATAGCCTAAAGTCAATTTGAAAAATAAAATACTAGGATCTGACTAACCTTTTATATCCCAAATTTTCTAGACGTCCTTTATTACGTTATACAAGGGAGAACTGGAATTGAAGGACTTAAAGAGGGAAATGCGATCGCGTTAGAACATAAGGTAAATTAAGTAGTTTATTAAGGAATATAATTAAATAATTCTAAAAGTATATTGATTTAAAAGGACCCGCACTAGTGGTCACAGGTTCAAAGACACCAGTCTCGTAATATATTAGATTGCAGGTGGCAAGGAGGTCGTTCGGGTACACTGAGTGTGTTTTTCCACTCTTGAATTTTCACTGTAGTTTTCCCGGTGACATACTACCTCGTGCACTCCCATCTCGTGCCATAGGGAATCTATACCAGAATTTGTCCAATCTTATTCACAGAACAAGAAAAAATAATCTATTACGACTTTGAATCACTCGCAACTCTTTCTATCTCCTCTCCCCACCTCCCTCTAGTTTTAATTGTTTCCTTATCATACATTGGGGTAGGAACAATATTTAAAGCGTATAACCCGAATGGGTAATAAGACGTAGTGCTAAAAAAAGGCTATATTTTAAAATAAATATTGTAATGTAGAGATGGAATACAAGGTTAACCACCTAAATTATTACTTTTTGTATGTATGAGAGTGCCAAATGGAACTTACTGCTGTAAAATAAAAGAGAAACAGTTAAATTCACTATTTTATTTTAACAGATAACTCTTTTCAAACGGATGCAAAGTAGTGATACCTAGTCAATTAATATAAATTCTATTAATTAATATCCTAGGTACGGGCGGGACCTGGAAGTGAAATTGAATTCAAAACTAATTTTTATTGGCAAATCTTTAATAATAAATTAAGAATTCTAGTACACTTTAAAAAAAATATAAAGCTTAATAATTGACAATTTATTTGACAAGATATGTTGCATAGTTTTTCACGTCCATGTCCCCTATTTACAATTTAACAGCGTAGGTTAAGGAGAAGACCTGTAAACGTTTACAAACACTGATTTTTCCACCAACAAGCTCTGTGATGGCTTTATATACTTCTGACGTCTATTTACTGGGGCCACGTACATTTCTAGCCGTCTCGCAACTGTAATATATTTTATCTTTTATTAGAATTTTACCTACTCGACAATATTTGGTTTGGCTTTACCAATGCTCCTGTTTAGACAAACCGTGCCATCCTTCAACTGCATTGGTGGTCTTGTGTCGTTCTTCATAGTAGACCCACATGCCATTTACTACATCATTCTCTAACCATTGTTCCACAAAGTAATTGTCTCACATGAAGGAGATGATTCCATTATATGAATTCACCATCCCGTCAAATAGATGGGATATGGGCCAGGGCTGCGTACATTGTACTGCGTATATTGCCTCACTTCATGATTGTTTTCAATGTACATATTAGTCATACCAAGGTCCAAAATAGGTTAACCATCCCTGTCCCAGTTTTCTCAAAAAATGCCATTATACAATTTTCTAAACCACCATCATTGAAGAGAAAATCTATCGATAAACTTCTGGGTAGTATTATATTTCTTAGGTTAAATGACGCATATGTTAAACCAAGAGCATCGCCTCTCTGTCTTTACAAATTAAGATTTAAGGTGATTGGCCCTTTTGATTTGGCGTGGAAATGCAGAGGCATGTAAACAAACGGTTTTCTTCGAGAATTGTTATTGTTTTATAATTTTCTTTTCAGAAATGGTTTGTTCAAGAATAGAATAATGTTGATTAAGTTATACTTTTTATATACACGCCTTCTCTCTCATTTTAACAGTAATCAAATAACAATAATTTTGACATTTTTCAATAGAAAACTGACGGCTGCATAACAAAAAATAAGAAAATGCGACACCTAATAAACATTGATAAATTATCTTAGAAGAGGTGTTGAAAATATTAATATAAACATTTCACTCGTTCTAGAGAAAACTGACCAAATAAATGATTTTTCCGCAAGACCTGTCCAGTAGCTAGCAACAGATACGTTTTCCATGATCCATCAGTTCTTGTTGGTGCGGAAGGATACTTTCATCGTTTGTGAAGCCACGCTACGTCTGTTACCCTCCCGCCCACTATCCCACAAAATAGGTTTTAGACTTACACTCGACAGGGCCAAGGGTCATAAGAGCGTTCATCATAGCAGGCCAAACTTGGCTCCTGGCTCGCATCTCCGTTTGTATGTATGTGTGTGGGTTTGTATGCACCTCTATTTACTCTTGATCTCCATTAATTTTTAATCAGAAATGATCAACGTCCAATAATATTGGTGTAAATTTACGATTTCCAGCTGAGTGTATCACAAAGTTGATTGGTACTTATGTGATGCACGGTCTTGATTTATTAATATAAATTAATTGTGGAATCACTATCATAAAAGTCAATCCTGCATTCATTGCTCCATAAAATTCCTGTTATGTATTTGAGGAATAGGTGTCATCCTCCTTCGAACAAATTTTTTACGGTTAAAAATACATTTTTAAATTGCAAGCTTAGCAATTTCAAGCACACACAAAAGTTTCCTTTCATTGACGATAGTTTTCACCGTCATTGGTAATAAAACTTGGACAAGGCCGATCAACACACCTCCAGCGCTTCGAATTCTTGTTTTATCTTTTGAATGTTTATGTCCTAAATAAAATATTGCGGATTTTCCACAGATTGTATTCAAACTACTCATATTGCCAACGTTCAACATCCGGGTGAAAATAGCGTTTCGCCAAAAAATTATTGTGCGCTACTTTTAGATTTGCACTTGTATTTATTATTATAGTGGGGGAAGAAGCTTTATTCAATGTTACATATTTTCACATTACTATATATTTTAACTGATTTTTCAACGTATTTTGTAGGTTAATAGTACATAAAAATCAGGCCCAGCTTTCAACTTAATATTCAATAATATCAGAGAATTATATATATATATATATATATATATATGGAGGATTCTGTACAGGGGGCGATGCCCCCCTGTTCTACCCGGTTCCGCCACCCATGGTTCTGTACCCAGGATAAATGTCTAGAAACCTGTGTGCAAAACATCTCCAAACCAAGAAAAATGCATTGAGACTCGTGTCTCTTCTCGGAGCGACATTCTCCGGATTACATTCCTTCACGCTCATGTTTGCCTTAGTCGAAACTCGGGGAATTTCTCACTAATAAACAACACCCGACTAACCCGCATCGATGAACACGTGGAATAAATGCTTCGCGCACCTAGTCTGGATTTTTGGGGACAGGAAGGTCGAGGCTCTAATCCCGGTTGGGTTTAATGAATTTACAAAATGTTTGTTTTCCCATATCCACCTCCACAAATGTAGGTACATTTATTATAAATTACACCTTATTCATCCTTACCCGATTGTCATAGTTAAAACGCGTCTAGCCTGGATGGATAGTAAAACGCGGTGCAATAATAGATCCACCAAGAAACCGCCCGACTCAACTACTCAGGACCGGTCTTATCACTATCGGATGAATATTGCGATCAAGAGTTTAAAGTTAGCAACCAGGTAAAGGTTATCAGCCACTTTAATGTTTGACGAGTATTATGGACTGAATTTATCTGCCAGATAGCTATCTGTAGGATAAACACATTTTTATGCAGAAAATGCCAGGTTGGTAATGGTTTTACTGGTGCGCGCATGCCTATAAAACCTGCTGCTACCGCTACAACCTGGCTAGTATCTCCAACGCTCAACATGTGTAAAATAATGACGGCTAAACGAGTGCGAGGAAACAAATGCTTCACATGGGCACAGTAGCTAAGTTGTGTTGCAAGTACTAATTTCGGTGTCTACCTAAATGTGGTCAATATTTTGATACAACGTTTACAAACGTTAATTTATTGTACTCAAATTTAAATAATTTGTTCTTAACTATAACTCTACAAATAGCTTTTTAGTTTTTAGAAAAGTGTAACTAAACACGTGAACCAAGATTTTAACCTAAAAACAGATTCTAATAGGCAAAACCCCATGAAAAACAACTGGTCACAATGGCAGCGCCCATTTTAACTTCCAGATATAAGTTATCGGTTACTTAAACCTTCCGATAACAAAGTGATAGATAAATACATTTTATCTGGCAGATAAATGCTATCTGGCAGTCATAAGACGCACTATCGACCAGATAAAAATATTTATCGGACAGATTAATATTTACCCAGGAGTCACAAGACCGGCCATTATAATTATTTACACAACGCATCTTAGCTCAATTGGTATCGAGTCTGCTTACTAAGTTAAGCGTCCTGGTTTCAATACCAGGTACTGCCGAAAAAAATGATAATTAGTGAAATATGGGTTTCCCCTTTCGCGGTGATAAATTAACGATTAGGTGCTGGGTGTTGTGTCTGTTCTAGAATTAACCTAGTTTATAAGTCTTGTGCTGATCTAATCAGTCGGTTCAGAAAGTGCACGTCAAATGCCTCAATTAAACACGACTAACCCGCATCGATGGGCACGTGGGCTAAAAGTTGTGTTTACCTAGTCGGTTTTTCCGGCAAGTATGAGGTATGGGCCTGAATCTCGCTCGGGTGAACTTAAAGCAGGTTTTACTAAATGCTGTTTCACTCTCCCTCCACGCTAGTGTGGGTACACTACCTTTAAATTCAACCTTCCTCATACCTACCACACTAGCGTAACTTGTAGATTTGTGTAGAACCCGAACGGTTATTAAGACGACAAAAAACAACCACACTGAAACCACGCATCAACAATATTTTCTCATCCACGGCGGCTACGCGTCTAGCAAGTGGTAAGAGTAGTTGTTAAACTCACTAAACTGGTTACGTTAAAAATATAATATATTTTATAATTATCAAGTGAATCATTGTTTCTTTTCATTTTCATTATCTATTAAAAAAATAACTTTTCACACACATACAGAATTAACATTAAAAAGTATTATATTCATTCTGTATTATACATGTTATACCGGTATTATAAATGTTTCAAAACCACTGTCAAAAAACGAACAGCACCCAAACTTTGCGCGATCCTCTTTATGCCACCACCCTCCCCTCTACAGTGAGCTATGTTCTAGTGGTACCGATCATTGACATAAAATATATAACCTAAGAAATCAGGAGAGAAGGTTGAATTTTACGGAACAAAATCACCATTCGCGCGGGGAATTGAAATTCCAGTGAATCTCATCTTTATCCAACTTGGCCAGAGTCGGTTGTGCTAACCCTTTACATACCCACCCTCGCTTCCTTACTAAGGGAGTCGTTCTTTATGTGAAAAATGTCATGTTTGTTAGAAGACACGATGCAAAGAATTTATTAAGGGTGTTCGAAGATAGCGTTTTAAAAATGAAGTGATGTTGAAACAAAACTTGAAACATAATAAGCAAAGTCGAAGTGTAAGATATTTTTTTGTTGTCATATAACACTACTTTTAAATACTTAATTATTCACTCATGAAATCTAGAATAAATAGAAAGGTTTAGATAAAAACAACAAATAACATATTATTTTACATTCTGAAAATTGAAAAATGACACCTGGACACGGAAATCGAACCGACAATTTCCCTAAGTCCACCATGGACTCTGCCTTAAAATTGGATAGCTCAGTGGTTAGAGCGTTGGCGTACTAAGCCAAAGGTCCCGGGTTCGATTCCCGTGTCCAGATGTCATTTTTCAATTTTCAGAATATGATATCTGAGTGGTGTAATCCTTCACTAAATGCTTACACAATAGCTTCGGCTATTTGATTCTTCATATTATTTTATGCTGACATTTGAATTTATCTTCTGTACTAAAAATACACTTGTAAATTTGTCATTAATAATTCCAGTGAGATAAAATATTTGATACTAAATCTTGGATACGTGTGATATAAATTGAATGTAATTAAGGGAGATAACACAACTAAAAAGCTTTGTATACTAAATTTTCTTTGCTTCGTGCCAGGGACCGCCAGTTAAAATTTGGAAGGTATTTTAATTTTCAACAAAATATTGTAGGGGATATTGAATATAACGTTGAATCTCTTTAGATTGGCACCCTTGGGACATAAGTACTGGACCTCAGAAATTGCCTGAACACAGAATTCGACTCGTGAGAACCCTTTATCTACAGACACTTTATGCCTAGGCCCTGCGCTTGCCTTATCATTCTACATACTTTTTGCTGTGTCATTCAAGGTAGAATAAAGCTTAAAACATAAAATAAAACACCGCCTTTAACAACGCTTGGTTTTATGGAAGATATAAATAAGGGCCAAAAATACAGTCGGAATACAAGCCAAAAGAAGAATGTATAACCAAAACACACTGCGACAGATGTAAACAACTTTGGCGCCATTTGTACTGCTGATAGCACCGTCCTGGTGGCCGCCCCTCAAACTAATGGTGGAAGATTCAAAATGTGCCGGGCTAAAGAGTTTCAATTGTATTATACATGACGTCTACCATGAAACTCAAGCACATACAATCTGTACAGTGGAGTTTCATGGTGGACACTCTGTAATCTAGTTTCATTTGAGTACTTACCTGCTTTATCTATGCTTACGCTATACACAAGTCGCTGTTAACATATTCTTTAAGTATCTTTTATAAAAAATGTTATTTTTTGAAATATGTCATTTAGTGAGATGTTCCAAATTTGTAGATAGTTTAATTATCGAAGTTTACTTCTTCCTTAGAAATGTTTAGAAGATGCGAAGGTTATTGCGATTGGCGAAGTCAAAGCAAAATATATATTTGACCTTAGACTCTTTCGAATATTCGCACGCCCACCAGCACATGAGAATTTTCTATGAGCGAGAGCGAAAGGACTACCTATTTTGGCGAAAAGGTTTTTTAACACACCGTCCAGGGCTCTTTTACATGCCACAATCTACATGGGACCGACGACTTTACTAAGGATTTTTATCGCTCAAGAATAAACCCTTGAGCCCATATGGGTTTTAACCCACGAACCTCGAACCCTTAGGCGAGATATTTACTCCAAGACCCCCGAGATCGACCTGTGGTTTGGTCACGATACGGTGGAACAAATGTTGGTTTTTCTCTAATTTGAATTTTCATTTTCTCTTACTTGCAAATATTGGTTCAGTGTTTTAAAATGTATTTTTATCTTAAGTCACCTACCGAGTAGGCCTATTCCTTCTAGCCTATAGGTTTACCTTTAATCTTCATCATATCATTCGATGGCATTATCACACTGAACAACAATGTTCATTCGCAAGTTTTTTAATTTGTAGGATCGAAATATAACTTGAGAAACAGTTTCTCAACCCTTTCATGGAAGGAAATTATTTATATCAAGGCATGCGGATGTTTTTGGAATGAAAATTTCTAGTAAACTCCATTGCAAAAACATAGATTTTATAGTTTATATGTTTTTTAAATTAATTAAATATACAACATACATAAATGTTGACTGAGGCTGGTAAGGAAATAAGTTTAAAAGCGAACGTTGAAAGGGCTTAGTTTATGATCACACACGAAAACACACATTGGGGACGATAATTAAGATCTTACTGTGAACAACATGTAATTTAACATGGTTAGTAAGTTTAATTATTTAGGAACAATTTTAACTAGAAATAACCCGCTTCGATGGCAGCATGGTCTAATGCACTACTCTCACAGTAGACTAGACTGCCGATGACGGGGAGATCGAGGTTCGAATCTCAGTTGGGTTTACTAGTGGTGGTTTTATTCAAAATTATTTGTCACTTCCTCCACGCAAATGTGGGTACACTTCATATAAATATAACCTCCCTAGTCACTAAAACCATTGGTGTAATTAATACATAAGTGTAGAACCTGAACGGGCAATAAGACGTGGTGCTTTTAAACAAGAAACTACCAATACAAATATTAGATTGTAAGTTCAGAAAATAATACAACCGGGAAATGCCTACTATTAATCGGTCGGTAAATTGTTAACATTTGGACTGCTGTCAAGGAATGTTGAATTCATAATATACAAAACAATGGTTTTGAATCATGGGTCTTTTGCCTTACATGATGAAAACAAATTTAGGATGTTCGAAAACAAGGTGCTTAGGAAGATATTTGGTAGTTGAGGTTATACACTGATGAGTTACATATCTTGTGCTCATCACGAGCTATTGCTAGGAGAATAAAGTCTCGTAACCTACGTTGGGCAGGACTTGCAGCGGGAATGGGAGATTCTGGAACTTTGTTCAGGGTATTGACAGGAAACCCCAATACGCTGATTATAATGGACCTGAAAGAGGGTGTAATGAGGTGGACTGGTGTAAAGTGGTCTGGGTTTTAGGCCCTTAGCTCTCAACCATTTCATTTATAAAATTATATTAGTTTTTCCTTTAGTTAACATATTAATACACTCAAGCTACTGAGAGTACTAAACTGATAAATACATTGTTCTTTTCCATTCATCTAGGCCTAATTTAACTTTCTTTATTACTATCAAATGGTTAATTATAAGAAAGTGTGGGGTTTTATGGTAATTATAAGTTATGTAAATCTTAACCAAAGTTGTAAGCAATATATATTTTAAATTTCAATTCATTAACTTCATTTTCAGGCCTTTAAACTTTTAATCAAATAGTTGTTCATTATTTAAAGTCTTTGTTGGAATATTAGAGTCATCCAGATTTATTACTTTTACTTTTCATTTTAAGCATTGTGCAATGTATTAATAGCTGAACACGGAAGCTGGGAGATGCACATGTGGTCTTTCAGGGGAGGGGGAGGTTTTGGCGCGGACTCCCTGGCCAATTAGTGCTTCTGGTTTAGCGTCTGTTTTTGACCTTATGCGGAAGGAAAGCGTCAGACGCGGGACTGGCCGGTTATCACGCAAAGAGTAAAGATCGGTACTCACTATTTCACTTATCGTAACGGGTAGAGATAGTCTCGAGATGGGAGAAAGTAGAGGTAGACCAGGTGGCTAAATAATTATCTTTAGCAATGTCCTAACTAGTTCGTGTTTCTAAATTAAATATCCTTTGTACTAAAATGTAAATGATTTGTTAAAATAAAACTTCAAATTCAAATGCTACGCTAAACAATATCTTTTTTAATCGGCTGTGTCCCTCTACCCCCCACCATTATCTATATAACCCCGAGATGCTCTACCGAAACAACTGACTGCCGTGGACGACACCGTAAGAAGAAGATGAGAAGGTGAGGCTGATTAGCACAACAGCTGATGATACGACGGGTGACTGGGTACAAAATGGTGTACAACGGGGGAGAAGTAATCAAAACTGATGACTGTAGCGGTGACTGGGTACACTGGATAGAACTAGCTCAAGATAGGGAAGGATTGGTGGCGTAATTTTAAAAGTGCGGCAATGAACTTTCGAGTTCTTAATACCATGGTAAGTATATAAGTATATTATTGTTTAAGAAAATATACAAATATATTAATTCTATCCCCTAAAATTGATCGAAATATGCTCTAAAAGTGAATAAGCCTGAACTATGCGTTTATATTTAATATGTAAATGATATACAGTGTTTTAAATTTTTAACCATTCATGAATTTAAATCAACCCTGGAATATTCCATATAATAAGCTTCTAAACCTGGGAATGGACTTATTCAATTTTTGACAACACATCTAATACTATTCACCCAGGCCTGCAGCCCTAATTGTAACTTATACCCCACCTGGTAACGAATGAGGAAATGTGGCCTCTTAGTAGGCCACCCCAAATACTGATTCACGGGGTTGAAATTTAATTTAACTATATTCAACCAGGTGTGTTGCTAAATTATAAATAAAATGCATACCAGTAAGGTAAGTTAAAAAAGTGAATATTTAAGCAATAAACTTATTCTCGTGAATGTATTACACAACATATATATATATTTTGTATATATTGTTGTGAGGAACATATTTGATAAAATAAATTTGGCCCTCCTTAACATTAGTTATGTGAATATAGTAAACTTAATATTATATTGCTTGGAAAAAATTGCGAAAATGAGTCTGGTGCTTTTAATTTTAACTATTTTGTTACTTATATCAAATTATGCTATTGAATATTAAAGTTATTAGGCTTAAAATACTGAGATAGGCAAATGTAATTTTAAGAAATTGCATTGACACACATTTGAAGTGAAGGTGTTGTAAGGGGGTCAAACCCCATTAAATAAAAAATAACTTCATTGTAGCTGTTGGGGATTGATACCCGACCCGACGACTTTCTTAAATATTCCATCTCGAAATGTTGTATTTCCTTGACGTTTATCAAAATAATAGGGCCGCATTGTATGATGGTGCGGGCCGCACAATATCATTGATATGGACATTTTATGTAGTCCGCGAGTTTTCCATGTCTGCTTGAAGCTGGGTCCATATTTGTATCATATCCCCGTCGTAATCAGGGCTCGAGCATTTAGCGATACACACGGACACGTGGGATATGAAATATCAGCAGATTCGATCCTTATTCCGCTGCACTCGTAGCACGTCCAGACAGTGGTTTCCTCACCCGGTAGCTTCCTTTGATGTGAAGGAGAAATACCGACTAGAAGCAGGACACAGCGATCTGATAACGCCTATCGCTCTCATGATCGCGTCGAGAATAGAGAGTCCCTTTCAAAATGACGTGTTCAGGATGAGCATTGGGGATACGATACGTGAATCTGATACCTGGCATAAGAACACTCGACCACCGGAGCGGATTTCACCGAGTTATTATCCATGACACGTGCCTGATCGGGATTGGAACCCCAGCCTCAAAATACTCCTCAGGGATGAGCTCTCCTGCTGCTTGAGATTTAAAAATATCCATAATATTCATTGCTTTGCTCTATGGTAACCTATTCAGTTGGTTCATATGGTTGCAATAGAAAAGAGGGGTATTCTAAGTAAAGTAATATACTTACCTACTTGCTCTATGATATTAATAACAAGAAAGTTCATTGCCGCACTTGATCAAAATAGGGATGATTGACATACTTTGTTTAGTTCTATCCAATCCACTTCATTACACCCTGGATCTTTCATATCCATTCTAATGACATCCCCCATCTGCATCTAGGTCTCCCCAATAGCTTCTTCCCTTTGGGTTTGCTAGTCGATACCTTGAGCACGGTTCTAGAATCTTCCATTCGCGCTTCCTTTCCTACCCACCGTATTCTACGAGACTTGGTTATCCTAACGATGTCTTGTGATGAGTACAGACTATGTAACTCATCATTATGTAACCTTCTCTAATTACCAGTAACCTCGTCTGTTTTCAGACCAAGGAAGTAATATAAATTGTCACAATTGTAAGAATAGTTCAATACATTCTTATTACTGGAGTCTTAGGTTAAATACCAACTGGGTGAACTAGGAGTAGCGTTTTGATATATGCTATTTATCGTACTATTTCCTTGCGATTGATGGTAGAGCCTACATCTTTAAATACTCATCCTACCTTCTTATGTAAAATATAACGCGGCCGGCCCTTGCACAAGAACAAGCCTACTTAGAGAATAAAGCTAAGAAGATATCTCGATAAGATTAGTATCATCGTTATATTTTATGTATCGTTATTTTAAGTACGAAAAAACTTTCCGTTACTAAACTAATTTACATTGTCATTTTGAATTAGTCCTATTATTAATTTGTTCGTAACTTTGATGAATTGTTCGAGTTTAAAGTGGCTTGTTCATAATCTTTAAGTGTTCAAACATGTTAACAAGGAAACCACTTCACTTTCAAGTAGGTATACGTGCAAATTCTTATTATTTGGTAGGAGCAAAGATTTTGAGTGATATTCGCGATGTGCAAATATATATTTTTTTACCGCTATCTATAAAACTTTTTATTTTAACAATCGGTGACTTTGGAAAATATTTATATACAGCTGAACTTTGTTAAAACGATAACCAGTGGACCGACCAAATTTCCTCCTTGGAACCATTACTATCTATAACAGCTATGAGTTAAATATCTCACATTTTTTAATCCTCAATAATTTGATAGATGGTCCAAAGGTCCTGTGTTTGGTCCCCGGTGCTTTCAGAATTTTTCTTTGAAGCAGAGGGTCTGGAACGGGGTCAAACTCGGCCTCCTAAGGACAGACGATGAGCTACTTGAATACATAAGTAGCACCTCCTGTCTATAAAACTGAGATTAACGGCCTAAGGGCTCGTTGTGCTCACCACATGATACCCTCTATCCGCAAATGTTGGCTTTATCACCGCTTACGGGGACGGCCGCTCGGTCGGTATAACACTCTTGAGGGCTCATACGGCACACCATGGAGTTTTTTTTTATAGAAACATTAGATAGACATATAAATTTAATGACATACCTACATATTTGTAATAAATAAAATAATAGAATACAGTAGTAGGAAAATAGTAGAGCATAAATAAAATCACACTTTAATATGTCGATGTTATTATAGCATCTTCTTCATGAAGGAGTAGTAGTAGGACTCGTACTACTTTTACTTCCTGAGGAAGATGCTATAATTGAATATATATATATATATATATATATATGTGTGTGTAAATATGTGTTAGTGTTCTACTTTTATTTGTGCTCTACTTTTTTCCTACTATTCTATCATTTTATTTATTACAAATTGTTTTTGCTCAATGCACTTTATTTTATACATTCCTACATTTTTTGTATTAATATCCTTGTATAAACTACAATGCACTTAATACTACGTAAACTCAATCATTATTCTTCTACTATTTCGATACTGTTGAAGAGGAGAAAGAAAACCTTTTATACATTTAACATTTTTTTCTTACCACGTTCTGACTCACGAATAATTTAGACTCTTTCGCGACTCGAGAAACATTTTCTTTTGTCAGTACAGTAGACATGTTTCTGACGGAAGGGTTCGTTTCTAACTGATTTTACAATCCGGGTAAGCGCGGAAGCAGGACTGGAGGAAGCTAGTCACTGGAGAGGTGCGCAGAGTAGGGGCGGTCCCCAAGGGCAAGGAAACAATAAGTGTATACCCCTGGTTGAGGTTTCTTTTAAGCTGAACGCAGGGATAAATAGATCTTCCTTCGCTATGAAGAGTAAAAAGGATTGCTCTGCAGTTGTGAAGAGGAGTGAGGAGGATCTATGCTATAGGCCTATATATATATATTCCCCCCCCCCCTTTTTAGCACCGCGTCTTACTACCCGCATTTGCGTGGAGGGATAGTGGAAAACCATTTTGGAAAAAAACACCCTTTGTACACTTGACCGAGATTCGAACCTTGATCCCCCCGTCATCGGCAGTATAGTCTATTGTGAGAGTAGTGCCTTGAACTACGCGGCCACCGAAGTGGGTTTATCTATGCTATTCCTATGGGAAAAGCTGACTCCGTTTGTTCTACAGAATTCCTCAAATATAATGAAAAAAATACTTGAGCGTAGTTTTTAAAATTAAATTCCCCACTGAAATATGTACAGTAGCTCAGGTACCCGCACTAAATTTTAATATTCTTTTCATTTCGTAAAAAAAAAAATAGTCCTTCGTGTAATAGCATCGAGAAACAACACTAATTGTGGGAGAGTTTTTTTTACTAATAGGCTATATGGCTTAAGCTGTTTGTTCTAGTAAAAAAAGTTGCGAGTAAATTACAACAAAATGTATCAGCGTTTGCTTGGCGAAGAAAAAAAATAACATAGTAAACCATCCCATTGCACTTTGTCAAGGTGAAAACCTGGTATGCTATATGGCCGTATCCAAAGGAGGAATAGGGTGGAGGCTTCATATTCCCTTATCCAAAATGGCAAATAAAATAATATAGCAATAGTTTTAGATAATGTGTAGCTAAAATTAAATTAATATCCATATATATTGCCGTTTAGAGGCGTGTTGACACATGGAGGCCATTAACGCCTTAAATAATGATTAAATACATAGAAAATTACCATAGGGAGAACTATATAGATACTACACCTTCTAGAAACTGCAGGTTATATGCCACATTAAATGGACAACACAAGGAAATAAAGGCCACTCTAAATGTTGAAAATTACTCTCAATATGAGATTAAGTCCCTTAGAAGCATTTCTTAGGAGTGGAACTCAAATGGAATTTGAAATATTCGCCTGGCGAATAAAACGGAGTAAACGAATGACTATCCGAACTGTCGCGTTACAAAAAGCGGCCTGGGAAAATAGGGGCATGTTTGCGAAACTCCACCAAAATTTTATACATACTAAGGTGAGCATCGCAAAGTGCACACACGGGGGAGGGGGGACTCCCTCTTAATAAAAACCTATGGGTCAGTGAAGTATGCACGACGTGAAGTCTTGTCACGGCGACCTCCTCGCTTTTAAATTTCCGTATAGAAGGCCATAGCAACACACTGCCCCTGATGGGCCGCAGTTTGTTTTGAGAAGGGGTCGAAACCCACTGCTCGTTTGTTAGTGAAGAAGATCTGACAAAGGGCAGCATTAATTTTCGATGGAGTATTGTCGATTTGTACTGTAAAGAGGTTTTTTTTACATATTTTAAAACGTTCTTGTTATTTTTTGTTTCTATAGATTTAAAAAAATCAAACTTATAGTATCAACAATTTATTGTTTGAAATTTTTTAATTTGTTTTTTAATAACTATATAAAAATATTGAAAATCTTATTATAATCTATTTTATTCCCTCTGACAACCATAGCTATATTTTGCCTCCTCCCCACCAAAATCCTAGTTACTGTCATCTGTCCTTGGTCGTTTTAAGTAGACAGTGAAATGTTTCAAATATTATTCAGGAAAGTTAAATTTTTCTTTTAGGTAAGCATGGATGACTAAGTTAAAGATGACAGTTGGAAACGTTGGTCATATATTTTTATTCACACCACATTGGTTCAAAGAAATCGTCAACCTAAAGTTGAAGTAAAAAAAAAATACATTACCTTCTTGGATCTGTTATTATCAATACGCCATATTCTATTTTGTAGGTTTCACTATTACACATGGTTTCTATCACAAAGCAAACTCAAAGAGTTCAAAAGATCTCGTTTTTTCCCCTAACTTGTTTGCAACATAAAGTGGGTTGTGTTTTAAAATTCTGGTGAGTAAAGTGTACATATTACTAGTTGGCTGGTTTGTTTGATGTTTATGGTTAGAGTGAGACTATATACAATATGGAGCGCTGAATGAAGTCACTCAACATCTTAAGGGCCAGATCCATGGTCATACTTAGTGCGCCTCAAGTTTGGTGCTATACTAAATACAAGATGACACCTACCTAGACCTGAATGGATTGGGTCAGTTTCAAATGCGAAATTGGCCCATTTCATTCTAGTTTAGGTAGGTGTTGTCTTTTATTCAGTGCAACGCCGAACTCGAGGCGTACTAAGTATGACTATGAAACTGGGTTGTATTCGATTCTAGGTAGGTACCGTCTTTTATTTAGTTTTTAGCTTCAATTGAGGCGCACTCAGAATGACTTGAGTCTGGTCATATTTGAAGCGGTCAACATAGCTGAGCTAATACTTACCTACGGTTTTGTATTATTATTATTAGCACCGCGTTCGGGTTGCACTCACTTACGCTAATGTGTAATGGTAGGGTGATTGTGAGATTAAATGAAGGACCTACAGTTTAACGTGGAATCCGAACCACGGTGGAGGCCTGGTATTCCTCACATTCACAAGATGTCTTGTCAGAGGTGAAGGAAGGGTTTGGTAATCAGATAAATCTGTGGCGGGACCGGGGATTGAACCCCGGCCGCCAGCCCTACGGTTTTGATCTGAGCAAATTTGGGCTCAGTTGCAGGATAAGGAAAACTCGCGCTTGTTGCTTTCGTTAAAATAGGCGATATAAAGTTCAAGAAGATATCTCAATAACTGTGATAATATATATTTAAAAACACTTTTAGTGTTCATTCACATTGTCCACTTCTTTGAATTAAAATAAATGTTTTCTTAAATTAGTTGATATTCACATGATTACGGTTTTATTGATTATTTCTTAAAGCTTACTATTTCACAATTCTTTGCCTCACATTCTTTCAAGACCCAACATACCATTCGTCACACACATGCAAATGAATTATTTTGACGTTGATACTCCATGAAAAAAGGTTTTATTTAAAATATGCTCGAGTCCTCATGCAATTTTTGGCCTACAATGCTATGTATATACTTTTTATTTTATTTTAATTAAGTACGTGACCATTTGGTTAAGTTTATAATTGGGATTTTAAAGGCATTTAAATAAACTGCAATTAAATTTACATGCATGGATGAAGCGAAACAGTGAGGTAAAACCGTCTTAATTTTGCAGGTATCTTTGCTTTATCCTGAAATGTTAGCAAGCTTACCCTGCATAGTTACATTCTGGCAAAGTTTATAAGTAAGGTCATAGGTCGCCTCGGTGGCGTAGTTGGCTAACACGCTAGTTTCGTGTTGAGCCAGACTGCAGAGGACTGGAAGAGCTAGGTTCGAATCTCGGTCGGGTGAACTGGGGGTGGTTTTTCCTAAATAGTTTTCCACTCTCCCTCCACGTAAATAAGGGTTCATTTCCTCTAAATTTAACCTTCCCAATTCTTAATCTATTAGCGTAATTAGTACTTAGGCGTATAACCCGAACGTTATATTATAATGATCCAAGATATGGTTGGTTGAAATACGGACCACCGAAAGAATTAGCTCCCCATCAAATGGAAAAACTTTTTAACATATCTCTTCTGACCCAGGAAGTCAAGCTAGGTGGTATTGGGATGAAATGCTTGCCTCAGGACCTTATGATCGTGGGTTCAAACCCAGCCGGAGTCAACATTTTTATTGCGCGGTATGAGTCCGTAGCACAACTTACTTCGGGGGAGAAGAGGGGGTGGGGGAGTAAAACCTTTGGTCCCATGTCAATCGTGGCACGTAAAAGAACCCTGCAAGGTATGTAATAATACCTTTCCGGGCAAAATTGATAGGCCCTTTCACTGTCGCCCACAGAAATTCTCGTGTGCTGATATAATCAAGCGGTTCAGAAAGTAAACGTTAAATACCTTAGATGAATTTTAAAGAAAATACCCAGGAGCAAGGTTGATGTTCATTCGCGACTCATGCGTATAGCCCGTACGATTAGTAAGACGCGGTGCTAAAACTAGTCATAGGTAATGTCAGACAAGGTAAGACTGCTACCTTTCAGGGTAAACTGAGTGTACCCTTTTTACCTTTTCACGACCCCTCTAGTAGATAAAGTAGTGTGATCGTAAAATATATATATATATATTCGAGATTTTAATGGGTATTGATTGACGTTTCATGACCCACTAAACCCGTACATTTTTTTTTGTGACGTTGTCTGTATGTCTGTCTGTACCTTGGCTCAGAGCCGGAACAATTCACCGAGCAAGCTAAAACTGGGTATACAGGAATTTAATAAGTTTCCCCCGAGGGGTTTTTGAAATTGGATGTATAGCCATAAAGTTAAGGGTGGCTTACTGAAGGGAAAAAAAGAGAAAATAGATTTTATTTAAAATTAATTTTGATTAAAATTCGTATCCAGGCACTGTTAAGCATTATAAATAAAACTGTAATCCATATTTTCCTATAAACATGACTTGAAGAGTACTTAAATTTGTGGAAATGTCCAATTGTCATTGTATTTCCGCAGCTATTTGAGATACGAAATAGCTTATCATTGTAAAGCTGTAATACTATTAAAAATATATTTTTATAAAACCAATAGTCTCCGAGCTATTGGAAAATGTATTTTTTTAAATTTTGGCTTGGAAAATGGGTAGTTAATTGTTATGCTCTTTGATGCATAGGCATTCAATGTTTTTATCAATAATTTACTGTAAAAGTGTATAGGTCCTTATTATTTAATTTACGCTCTTTTTCCCCATCATTTTTCTGCAACAATCTCTTATAATTTCATTTTACAAATCTTACGAGTTTAAGTAAATGTCTCCATTTTCACTAGGCAAAGGATAAAGTCTGTACGGTGCACCATACCATTTATTTTGCTTCGCGTCTTACTAATCGTACGGGCTATACGAGTCGCGAATGAACATCGACCTTGCTCTTGGGTATATTCTTTAAAATTCATCTAAGGTATTTAATGTTTTCTTTCTGAACCGCTTGATTATATCAGCACACGAGAATTTCTGTGGGCGACAGTGAAAGGGCCTATCAATGTTTCCCGGAAATGTATTATTACATAACTTGCAAGGTTCTTTTACTTGCCACGATTGACATGGGACCAAAGGTTTTACTTCCCTACCGAAGTAAGTTGTGCTACGGACTATTACCGTTCAATAAAAGTGTTGACTCCGTCTGGGTTTGAACCCACGATCATAGGGTCCGGAGGCAAGTATTTTATCCCAAGACCCCAAGCTTGACTTCCTGGGTCAGAAGAGATATGTTAAAAAGTTTTTCCATTTGATGGGGAGCTAATTCTTTCGGTGGTCCATATTTCAAACCCCTATATCTTGGATAATTATAGGATAACATATTTAGTACCCCGTCTTACTACTTGTTCGGGCTAAACACATATATACTAATACGCTAATGAGTAAGGTTGAATTGAGCGGAAGTGTACTTGCTTTTGCAAGGAGGGAAAGTGGAAACCTAATTAGGAAAAAAACCTTTTAGTATTTTGTGAGAGTAACACCTTAGACCATTTGGCCACCGAGTCAGGTATCATAATTATTCGAACAAAAGCAATAAAGATTTTTAAGAAATTGGCCCATATTCAAATATAACGAATTATTTTAGGCACTTTCTAGGTTCGAACCCAACTATTCTATACTTGACTCAATATCCCTATATTTAGATACACCTTTCTTTGCCTTTGTTTCGTGACGAATGTTTGTGTGAATCAGTAAATCAAACCGGTGAATGTAGCCCATAGGGGAGAGTTGTCTTGTATACGGGCGGTTCATCCTAACTTTGTATGTGCGAGCTCGACAATGTTGGCATGTAGCCACGTGGCTTGCTGTGTGCCAGTATGCGGCACTGAGGCGTGCCAATGCCAATACTGCAGATACCTTAGTGGCGTAGTTTAGAGATAACTAGCTGTATTACGGGTCTACGCACCCTGCACAGAATATAGGGGAAGCATCCTCTTAGCTTCTATAGAAAATTTGACTGGAGGACAAAGTAGTTTGGAATCACAGTGCGCTTGATATAGACATATTAGGGACGTCCTTAAACTACGTAAGGTTTGGGGGGTCAGTATTTTCTTAAGTTTTTTTACGGGAGGGGATTCATCTTACGTAACTTTTTATTCCAATGTTTATGGTGAGACAAAAAAATATATCTTTTTGTCAGAAAACAAATTTATTAATTATAGAATATCACTTTTATTTCATTCACTTATGATATGTTAAACCTATTTTTTTTATGCAATTAAAGTATTCTAAAATTTCGTATCACTCATTTTATTACCAATCCTTACGTCTAAAAATAACTAAATGGCTAAAATAATCTAATTTACCAAATCGTTAGTAAAATACGTAAGATACAGGGGGGAGGGGGGGAAGTGGTGATGACAGAAAAATCTTAAGATCCCTTACATAGGGGAAATGTGGGCCCAAATAATGAAAAACAAGCCTTACGTAATTTAAGGAGGTCTCCTAAAGCCGCGATCACACTAGGCTGATTTACCAGCCGCTGGCCACTGCTAGCAGCCGTCCAGAGGTGTGGTCTGAACTAAAAACGGTGGGTGTTTCCGCCAACTGGTGAGTGTTTTTCCAGCGGCTGGTAAAGTTGGACATGTTAAATCTTTGACAGCCACCAGCCGGTCACGTAAATCACTAGCCGGTCACGTGAATCACCAGCCGCTGCTAGTAGAGCTCCACGAACAATTCTTCAACTCCCTAGAAGCGCACCACGTTGTTTGGAGAGGCATTATATTGTTGTAGTGTTTGCGGTAAATAGGTTTTCATTCACTGAAACAAAGTGGCCTGGGAAGGAGCTGATGACATTTTTTCAGCTTATTTCAAATAGGCCATAGGGGTTAATCTAGCTATCTCCTATTTTTGGTCGGATCAGCTTAAGATTTTGAATACCCATGTTTCTTAGGTTGCCGATTTCGAATTTGCTTTCTCTTTTTACTTACAATGCGATGGCGGAAACCCTGCACGCTTCAGATACGAATACACCCTAGCCAAACATGATATTTAAATCAACTATATTTTTCTGATATGGCCGCATACCGGCTGTATATTGAGGGCTGTACCACACAGTGGAAGGTATATAGGCATAGTGACAGGAATAGATGTCTCCGTGCAATGAGAAATAATTTTATTTTGAGGAAAAGCAATAGTCACTGCGAGTTGATTTTATGTAATGAATTTTCTGAAGCTGAATTTCAGAAATACTTCCTTGTAGTTAAAAGTAAGTTTGATGGAATTCACAATTTAATTGAACTTGATATCAAAGGAAGGGAATGCAAACGCTCCATATCTCGTGTTTTAACTTCGTTCTCGCGTAATCTTTGTGCTCAAGTGATGTCGTATTACACTGGGTATTCTTTTACAACTTCTATCAACTGCTCCATGTTTGATTGTTTTCACAATGACTGTGCAGAGGAAACTAACCCCCGCACAAAAGTTGATTTCTCTGTTTGCCCTCTACTCTTTTGCAGCTGCGCTCTGCCCTACATGCGGTGCCTCGTTATATCCTATACGGCCGGGGTTCAATCCTCGGTCCCGGCACAGATTTATCTAATTATCAAACCCTTCCTTCACCTCTGACAAGACATATTGTGAATGTGGGGAATGCCAGGCCTCCACCGTGGTTCGGATTCCACATTAAACTGTAGGTCCTCCATTTCATCTCACAATCACCCTACCACTACACATTAGCGTAAGTGCGTATAACCCGAACGGGTAGTAAGACGCGGTGCTAATAATAATAATAATAATAATATATCCTATAAAGTTCACAGATTTCTTGGCTTGGTTGCTAAAGACTCGGTCACACGGGGCTAGTTTACTAGAATCTAGTAAAATAAATTAACTAGCGGTTTGTTGTACTTGCTGCCAAGTGTTTCACTAACGGCTAGTAAAATTAAACATGTTCAACTTTATTAGCGCTAGTCGATGACACACGGTCACGTGACCGACACGCCACTAGCAACAACTATCCCCTTGTGTACACCGTTGTAGCATGTTAAACATCTACAATTAAAATACCATAAATATAATTAACACAATGATTACAAGTGCTAATATATTCAAATAATATGTGTGGCAGGTGTTAACTCACTGTGGATTTATGTTGCCAGAAAGTGCCCCAGCTGACCATGCCGGCACCACCGACAATTTGACGTCTTACTCACAAGCCACGCTTCCTAGGAAAAGGCAGATAATTTTTTCTGGGTGCCACACCATTAAAGAGCGCTAGTGGTCATTAAGTTCAATTATTGCAAGTTTACCCCTTTACTCCCTTACCCTCTTAGATGTCCTGATGCTAACCTCTCCCTGAGTAGGTCAATTCCGTTACTATATAAGCGTCATTGCTCGCTTCACATAATATATTCTATTGTATCAATTTGATGGAGGAAGGACTAGGACGTGAACCTACATCACTGAAGAATCAACTAGTGACTACGATGTGTCAAGCGTCAGTCTCACCGCCCCGTCGCAGAGGAAGCCTCTTCTGAGACTATAAGTATCTACAATTTGGAATCAGGATTAGATTCTAAACTCCTCTTTGCCATGTCCATAAGACATAGCTTTTTCAGTCAGAATGTCTGACTTTATTCACTGTGCCAACTAGTTTTAGAGGTTACTCGTAACTCCTCTTTTGCTCTGTCCATAAGATATCGTTTTTGTATCAAAATATCTGACTTTATTTTCTGTGTTCATTAGACATAGTTTTTGTGTCAGAATGTTTGACTTTATTTTCCTATGCCCATACGGCGTAGTTTGGATTAAAGGGCTTAATACTCTATTTAACTAGGTCCAGACAACTTTATATACTGGGTCAGTGTGTCTTGATTTCTTTTTCTAAGTCCTTAAGACATAGTTGTGTATATATATATATATTGGAAATAATTATTCTTTAAGCCGTATGACCACGTTTAGGATCTCTTTATGGCGAATATCAGGTTATCTAACGTTTTCTTTAATGACATAGGTCAGTGACAGATAGCAGTCACTATTATCTCTTTTTAGTGTAGCTAGTTACAGTGTGCAACCTGTGGGAGCAATGCAAGATTGTGGCCCGCGGGGATAGTGTTTTGTCTCCGGCACCTTTAGGCGTCGTTTGTATCAAGTTATACTAATATTGTCTGTACTCTTTATTGTGGGCCCTAGTAATGGGTGGAAATATAAATACACTATTGAATATTCAGGCAGTACTTACTAGGAATTGATCGGCCATAGTATTTTAACCGTGTAGATGCCTGATTGCTTGCCATTTACTATTTGTAAAATGCTTGTTCCTCTTCAAGGAGATTGTTCTTTGGTCTATCTAACTCTCAGTGGAGTTAATCTAAAGCTAGCTAGCTTATATAACTATCATCATAGTAACTATAAAATTAGGATAAAATACCCCTTGTTTTTATTCACTATAATTTCACTATTATTCATGAATATACTTTTCAGGTCTTTGTCTGGGACTAGCTAGGCAGGATTGTCTTTATGTATTGTGGCTTAACCTTATATTATTATTTGTTGCCTATCTTTGACTAACGCTATGTTGAGGCAGACGCGCCTTCGTAGGAGAATGAACATTGTTCCTCATTTTAATATTTACTAAACTATATGTTTTAACTTACTTCTGTTAGTTCCTTGTCATCAAGGTGCTTATTTCTATTCCTGCCTATCGAGAAGTATACGACTATGATAACTAAATACAGTTATCTTAAATAACAATGGACTGTATGAATTAAAATCTATTTAAAACGTATGTAATTCTATTTCTATTGTTTACATTTTACCAAACAGATTTGTTAAATTTATTTATTACTCTTATGTATCAACTTTCCCAAAACTTCCTTATTTAACTTTGTTTGTAATTGTCACTTCTTATACTTGATAGGAGAAGCGAGGATTCACCATAAAATAGTGCTAGTAATAATAATACTTAGCACTGCCTCTTACTAACCGTTCGGGTTATACGCTAATAGTGCTAGTAGAAATCGAACACGTGTGTCTCAAAACATCACGCCTTACACCCATAGACGACATTTTAACATAGCATTCAACCGAAAACTACTGTACTAGCCTCTAGTTTAAGACTAGCCACGTACCTGCTTCAATGGCCGCATGGTATAAGGTTTCACTCTCGTGTTAGACTAGTCTGCCAATGACAGGGAGATCGGGGTTTGAATTTCGGTCGTGAGCACTAAGGATAGTTTTTATAAAATAGTTTTCTCTCTTCCTACACGCAATTGTGGGTACACTTCCTCTTTTTTCAAACCTTGCTCATCCCTAACTCAGCTTAATTAGTATATATGCGTATAACCTGAACCGGTAGTAAGATGCGGTGAAAAAACAACTAGCTAGTAGGTTTTGCCAGCAAAAGAAGCTATTATTAACGGCTTTTAAACTAGCCCCTTGTAATCCAGGCTTCATAGATAAGCTATTTTTCTGTGATAACTCGCACTCCCTCTCACACACTCTCACTGTCTCACACTTTCTCACCCACGCTCTGAATTTACCACTGTCTGTCTCACACACTCTTCCACACTTTCACTCTCGTCCACACTTTCTCTATGCCACTCTCTCCCTCTTTCTCTCTCTCTCACACACACACACACACGCACGCACACACACACACACGCACACACACATACACACGATCTGATTTCATTCTCATCCATAGAAGGTTAGATCTGTAATTGAATACTTAACGTATTTGATCGAGCTGATTACGAATGAAATAAATTTCCTCATTAGGTTGAAAAAATAAATGATTGTTACTTTCATTCTATCATGATATCTGCAAATTTTGGTGTTGTGGCAGTTCTGTCGGGAGAGTTCCTAGAACTATTGCGCCACTGTCGCCGTGTACACAGTCACGTAGGCACATTCATGTTGACTGGGTGTTATTTCCAGTGAAGTTTTCAAGCGTTGTGCGTGTTATGCTCATTTTGTTGTCGAATTTGTCATGGTTTTTTCTACACCAATTTTACGATTTGACGTTTACATTTTGGGGATATTGACCAATACCTATGTTTGTGAGATAATACAGAGCCGATAATACAGAGCCAGAGTTCAAGAATTGCTGTTGAATAGACACTTCTTTTGGCCTTTGGTGTACCTACTAATAAGGAATTGAGGGCTAAAATACAAAATATGCGGTGTATGTATAATCGTGAACTTTCAAAAGTAGAAAATTCTCAAGGGACCGGGCAAGGAAGGGAAAATGTCTATAGACCTCTGGGCTATGGCTTCAACCACTTCCACTTAGGACATTTATATGTGTAAATTTAAATGATTGGCTTCAATAGAGCTGTGTATATGTCCTATCATGAAAGTGAAATATTCACAGCTTCCATGACATCTACTCTCACCAAAGAACTATCGCCATGTGAACTACGCTCACTGACTCCAATTCATATCTAACCTCTCCAATCGTCTTTAACCTTAACTAAATATAACGAGGCAGTTAAATTGGACGAATTTAATATTTTAATGAATTTTGAGCTCGCTGCTAACAATCCCGCAAATGTATACCCCTTCTCTTTACTTTTTCACAAGAGAAATTTGGAATATTCTCAACGAATGAGGTTGTAAAGAAGGATTACAAACACAACACAAAATTATTCTATACATTTTACAATGTTTGTCGATGTGTAAGTTTGCTTGTTAGGAAGATAATTCATTTTCAAGGAGGTAGTTTGTGCGTACTCTCATTTGTATTTTTTATTACCTCCATAATTATAGTATACAATCTATATTATCCATAGACGATCGAACAAATTCTCTCAATGAGTAACTGTAAAATATCATGGTTTCACTTCGGCAGAATGGGGACATAGTGAATCATCATTTATCATCTTGGAGTTTCGTGATTAATTCGTGTACCTTGGGTACAAACAAATTACTAAAGGATGAGTATGACATCATAAACATAAACATGGAAGATTATGGATGTTCTACATTAAAACACTCGGCTAAATCTGAGCAACATATCTCAGTTATCCCTCGACTGTTTATTGTGTGCACTTTAAAAGGTCAATTCGCTCTCCAAATCATTAGTAATGCAAGGTTATGGCCAAGGCCTTTTTTCTTGGTTTCTTAGCTAAAGAGAAATGAATCCTTCTATCTAAGTATAGTTTTAATAATTTTTTTGTTAAGTCAAATAATTTATATTTAGTCCTACGAGAAATTTCTGA
Source organism: Timema californicum (assembly GCA_902141385.1). NCBI lineage: Eukaryota > Metazoa > Arthropoda > Insecta > Phasmatodea > Timematidae > Timema > Timema californicum. Next base: position 92,284 of record CABFOW010001573.1, read on the forward strand.
AAGAACTTTAAAATTACCCAGATATCACAGTGGGCCTTCCATTTATAGTGTGTACTTTCAGATATTTATATAGCAAGAATAAGTAAGAAATATACAATCTCCCAATTGATAATATAGTGAATACAATTTCAATTTACTAAGCAACATTTAACCCGAATAATGTTTGTTATGGCGTATTTTTAAGAACTCTATATTCCAGTTGGCATATTAAATATCGCAAACAAGCTTTATATATTTTTTTTTTACAAAACTTAAATTTCATTGGTAATGGTAAAATCTATTCAAATTATTTTAAATCTGTTCTAAATAAATCGAGATTTCAATTTCTCGTAATTTATGTAATAAGGTTCAATTGACAATAATGTTTAGTTTAAATCATCACACTTTTTGTCTCTTAGCTTCGAGATAGATTAATTAATCAAACTCTATAGATGGGATCTATATTCGTATATATTATCTTATCACTGAGAGAGTACGCCGAATATGTATTACTCGTTCATTGAAAAGTCGACCAGCGAGCTATTTATGTTCACTGCATTATGGAAATACGAGTATGTCAGAATAACTTTGTACCCTTAGTTTATCCTGAAAGGGGGAAAGCTTACTTTGCATTTCCACTATAGAGTAACTTAGAAGATGGGTAATACTGTAGTACATCAAAATAAGGCTTCTACCTTATAAGTATAAATTGAGTGTACATTGAGATCTTGTCAAACACATGTGTTATATAATCAATATCTTTAATCGCGTTTTTACTTACTATAATGTTATCATATTTACTAAAAATTAGATCTTGGGAGATAATTTTATTTTGATAATGATGAGAATGAGAGTATTGCTGAAATAATTAACTCTGGAGGATCAGGAACCATTTAACTTAGAAAAACACACACACAGGAAGACTCTCTCTCTCTCACACACACAATGTTAACTTGCCATAAAGAGTTAGTTAGGCTGCTCCTCATTGTTAAATTGACAGAAAGAGTTTTTCTTTTTCTCATTGGTGAAGTTTTATAAACGGTTTATATTATTCTAAGTGTTGAATTGTTATAATTAATTTATAGTAATGTTCATGTTTACTTGGTAAGGAGTAATAATAATAATTGATAGTAAGGTTATATCTTCTTGTTTATTATTCCCTTCTCCTTATTTTATATACTTTTATTCTATGACGACGACATGTTTCGGTGATTTTTCACCATCTTCAAGTCATTTGTATTAAAGATGATTGATTTTACTTCATATGATTGGAAAGTTTGTAAAGTTTAATCTAGTCTAGTAAAATTTCACAATCTTTCCAATCGTATGAAGTAAAATCATTCATCTTTAGTACAAATAAGACTTAAAGATGGTGAAAAATAACCGAAACATGTCGTCATAGAAGAAACGTATATTAAAGGGCATAAAAAGGTGATATAACCTTGCTGTCAATAATAAATTTAACTTATCAATGTTAAATTACCAGAAGGGGTTTCACTCTTCTCATTGTTTAATTGTTATAAATTGAATATTTAAAATTCACTCATTATGTTATATTAACCTCTCTCTACTAAACGTTACAAATGTGTTAAAAAATATGTTATGGGTTGTCTTCTTATGGTTAAATTGCCATAAGTTATTTAGCCTTTTCTCATTGACAATATTTTATATGTGGTTTATCATAATATTTTTTACCGACTATCTTATAGTGATAATTGGTTACAAATAAGCTGCATCCTTTTTTTTATAGTTTTGTTTCAAAATACGGTTAGAGTCGACGTTAAACTGATCCTCCCTGCTAATTTTGATTTGTATTACTCTTTATGGATGTAAATGGCAAGGATAGGTTTGGTTGAAATATGTTAGATGTGTTAATGCTTGGTTTAATCACTCTAGCAATTATCTTATGTGACTTAAAATCTCGTTCACACATTTGGTACCTTCTGACAAGACACCGTGTCTCTTCTGGTTTTTCCCTAACATCTCTCGTCTGCCAACGAAAACTTTTGATGGATTAAGAATTGACATTCTTCCAACGTAACTGAAAAGTTTTTGTCAGTCTTTCACATATATTTTTTCAAAATATTAGATCTATTGACGTATTATATTTTATTTAGAGTAGTTTTTGGAGATTTGATGTAGATGTTTTGGCTTCTTAGCATTTAATTTTCGTGTCTGTATTTGCATTAAAAAATGCTACAATTTCTCTAATAATATTTCTACATAAAGGTTATGGAATAAATCTTTCCCCGAAGAGTGAAAATTTTGTACTCGTGCTAATCTGAATGCTACTAATTTTCACAATAATTTTCCTATTGTTTTAAAAAAATACTATTTTAAGGAGACCGCCTTGGTCAGCGATGAATTATCAATTGCTATCAGGCCACACGGCTGAAAATAAAATAGTCTTGTGTCGTTTCTGGAACTACTTTTCTCTTCTATCTAAGCTTATTTTCCCGTTCACCCTTAACTCTACAACAAACCTTTGTCATGTCACTAAGAGGGAAATAAAACTACGAAACTTCTTATCTCAAGGTTAATAAAGCTCGCTGCTAGTCCTCAAATATCTAAATAAAAATCTCTTTTGATCTTATCAAAAAATTACTGTATTTTTAAGAGGAAAGCTTAATTTAGAGCCCCTTTTCATCATTCTTGGTTTCATAGCTCCACAAATGCTCTTAAAAAGTCGTTGAAAATGAGATTATGCCACATTTGCATGCATTTATTAAAGAAAACTTAAACTATAGAGTAGTTAAGGAAAAAGAGTCCTGTTGGAATCGTTCGAGTTTCTTTTGTCGTGAACCATATTTTGAAATAACGCATCGTATAAATAAATATTGTGTTAGAGCTGAACGTTTGTATGGCAATTTCTCGCTTACCTAGGCGGCCCCTTTAAGGAATTTAACACACCTCTGCTACTATCATTTAGGATCTCCTGGTTTTAGTGGATTATGAACCATCCATCTATATATTATGCCTATAAACGCTCCACTTCAAACCTTTAACTTTGCCAATAAAGTGAATCTCTAGAAAACTGGGAGCTGGAGTCAAAAAGCAATAATAAAATCTGATTCTGGCAGTTTATTAAACATAGATGTTGGTGGCACCCCGCAATGGTATATTTATTAAACCTGTCTATATAAAGTCTCTATAGCTCATTTTAACATTTTATTAAAATTGTTATATCAAATCAAGGTCTTCATGATTGTATTTTTTAATATAATATCTATGAATCTTGAATCCCTCGTATATTATAGGATTTAAGGGATTTTAGCTTCTAGTCTCTAGTTTTTAACCATGGTGTCAAACGTACTAATTAGAAACGAATCGCCACTCTCCCTGAATATTTTAAAATATTATTTCAAGTCTCTTTTACAGTATTTAATTGATAAAAATGACAATAGAACCCCTCCTAAATTTCATAAAATATGTAAACGACGACAAATTATTATTGGTTTATCGCCATGGAAACAGCATGCCGAGGCTATATATATATATATAATCTTGGGGCCCTCATGGTTTTATAATTTAGGACAAGTCATGTTCTGTAAATGTTTATAATAAAATAAATGAAATATGTATAATCTTGTCTAGTATTGTTCGCCACTGATTCAGAGGTTGGAACTCGTATTCCCACCGGGTGTCCCAAATGCGTGTACATTTCCCCCAAATTCCACTACACGCCCCTGTTCCATTGGTGTGTCTATGAAAATATCTAGAATGGATAGCAATATATGGCGCACAGAAAAATGTATTGATACATTATTATATAAGATTGTTTGTCATAAAATAGCATTTTGTTTTATGGCCCTCGCTTACACTTTTTTTAGCGCCATGTCTTGCTATCCGTGTAGTTCCTACGCTCGTGTTCTAATTTCGCTAATGTTCTAGGGACGAGGAAGGTTGAGATTAAATAAAGTGTAACCGCATTGTCATGGAGGAAGAGTGGGAAACCATTAAGAAAAAAACACCCTTAGTACATCTGACAGGGATTCGAACGTCGATCTTACAGTCATATACAGTCCAGTCTATTGCGATAGTAATGCCTTAGAGCTTGCAGCCATCGAAGTGGTGCTCAAACTAATAAACAAAATAACGCCTAAATTACAATCTGATGACTCGTTACGGTACATAATAAACTTTTTTTTGTGGTATTCTTGGCAAATATAGAATTATTTTTTTAGATAAAAATAGTACATCACTATGTGTTTACGTTTTAAGGCGCTTTCCCACAGCCTCCTAAATACAGTAAAACCCTCTAGTTTGAAATTTCTTATAATCCGAACATGATTTTCGAAAAATAGAAGAATTAAATGGTGCGGAACTCCGCACGGACTTTCTCGCTCTATTGTTTAAAAATGGAGTTATTTACTCAAAACTCGCGATATATTAGAATCGAAATAATATACACTAGCAAACCCAAGAATAAATTGTACTATCCTTATGTAAAAAATTTTTTGAGTCGCGGTTTTAAATTTTATATTCTATTTTTAAAGAATTAATGTCTTCATTTGTATGTTTGGACCGATAAAAAGATCAATATAGGGTCCACAAGTTTCAATAACCTTCATATTAAAATTTTGACTCCCGGTTAAAATTCTCGACTTTTTATTAGGTATTGCACATCTTCATGTCATCGCACTGCTATTAAATTCCTCATTTATAAATTTTGACCAGTAAAAATGTAAATATTGACTATTGAGTCTAAAATGGAGCTAGATAATTGTTGCAAAAACATTTCTCCTAAGAGGTTTTAAAGGAAAAATAACAAACTTTTAGATATTTACTTATATTTAATTACTCTATGGCATTGGAGAATTATTGCGTTAAAACTTAAGTAGTAGCTCTTTACAACTAAAGCTCTCAAAATTGTATCAATATATTTGCCAATATCTCCGTAACTGTTGGTTTTATAAAAATATATTCCATATAAAAGTTTATTTTTAATTTTTAATAGTACTACAATTTTGCAATGAAAAGTTATTTAGTATCTCAAATAGTAGCGGAGATACGGAAGTTTCCGCTTCTGTAAAGTACCCTAATAGTCCTTTTCACGGGAAAATGAAAATAGCCGGTTTATTTATAATCTCTATCAACGCTTAAATACGAATTTTAATCAAAATCGTTAGAGCCGATTTTGAGAAAATTGACTTTTTCTCTTTTTGCCCTTGAGTAAACTACCATTAATTTAGGGTTAGATATTCAATTCCAAAAATCCCTCAGGACAACCTTATAAAAACCCAAGATAGCAAGTTTTGGCCTGATCGGTAAAATAGTTTAGGCTTTAGTCGGAGGTAAAGACGGACAAACGGGAATTCAAAAACAACTTATTCGGGGGGGAGGGGGGAGGCGGGGGTGTCATTAAACGTCGAGATTCATCAAAATCTTGAGTTCGATTGCTTTGACGACCACAATACTTTCTCTACCTGTAAGATAGCGAGAAAGTAAATAATCTTGAGTCAAATTTAAATATTTTATTAGAAGTTAAAAGTGAACTGTCAGTAACAGTGATGGCAAATAATAAAGTTTTATTTAACTTAAAATAATTATATTAATGTAAAAATATATTTACTGTAAATGTAAAACTGAAGTAGTTATTACGTGCTGTACATTTTTTTAAATGAATGTACATTTTACGGACGTGAGGAAACACTCACTCAACTGTCTCCCAGCAGACCCGTCTATACTCTTCTGCTAATTCCGGGTAGCTTCAGTCTCAGTTCGAATTAATGATGCTCTACTGTAATTTTTGTTTTTAGTTCAAATACTAGTTGTGTAAATGTGATCCTTTCTCACAGCATATTTCTATCCTTCCTGGCTGTTTGTTATCTAAATTAATTGTGAAGGGATGAAAACGGTAGTTTTAAAATGAAACACACCCGCATTTGCGTGAAGGGAAAGGGGAAAACCATTTAGGAAATTCACTTCATTCATGGGCTTCAAATCTTGACCTCCCACCACTCGCCTACCCCCGTAGCAGGCAAACCAGACCAGAAGTGGTTAGCATCGTAGCCCACGCGCCCACTCATAACCTGTCATGATATACATGTATATTAATAATTACGCTAATGTGATATAAGTGAAGAAGGTAAATATTGAGGGAGTGCATTCGAATTTACGTGGAGCGAGAGTTAAACAATCTAGGAAAAAGAACCTCACTACATTCGACCGTGATTCAAACCCAGGAGTAACAATCATTGTCAATAACCCTATTTCTTTTTGAACGAAAAACTCGCATGACCTCATGAAATAAATGCTAAAAGACTGAGCGATATAGGTAAGTAGCGTTTGTCCTAGGACTCGCGACGAGACGAAGATGTTGAAAGGTCTAAAAGAGATGAAAAGAGAACTTACGAAGATGTGGGATGGGATAAGGGAGCAAGGGGGTATACCGTCCAGGATCGATCGTCCAAGAGACGCAGCAGTACTGCTGTAGTGTGGGAGCTAGAGTGTCTACCGCGTGGCAAGGCTGGCGGAACAACCTCATTTGTTCCCAAGTAGTCACATCATGATCCTATCTCTCCTAGACAAAGCCACGTCTAAATCTTGATTCATTTCCACTAAAACCAAGAATAAACATTGCCCACGTTGAGCTATCGTCGAACCCGCTCCAGTGGCCGCGTGGTCTAAGGCGATACTCTCACAGTGGACTAGACTCCCGACGACGGAAAGATCTAGTATATAATCTCAGTCGGGTGTACTGAGGGTGGTTTTTATAAAATGGTTTGCCAATCGCCATGCATGCGGGTAAACTTAATTTAAATATAACCTTCATTAATCCCTAAAAACATTAACTTAATTAGTACATAGCGTATAACCCGAATGTGTGGTAAGACGTGGTGCTTAAAAAAAGCTATCTTCGAATTCTTGTGGTCAGTTTCATAATAAGATTGAGTAAACCTCAATTGTGGTGCTATAACAAATACAAGAAGACCCCTAACTAGATCAAATTTGAATCTGCCAGTTTCATATGCAAAATTGGCCCATGCCATTCTGATCTAGTTAGGTGTCGTCTTGTAATTAATGTATCACCACACTTGAGACTTACTCAATCTTATTATGAAACTGGCCCTTAGATTCATACTCTGTAATTAATACGTTAAGACTAACTAATAGTCTTAAATCTTGGTTTAGTCTGTATCGTCTCTTCATACTGTGTAAAGGCTCCAGGGCTCTAATACCGGCATGGCCTAAGAGTTATCGTTAGTGAAATTGGGCTTCACCCTTCCTCCAGGATGATTTAATGGTCAGGAGGCTGGGTGTTGTCTTTTATAAATTTAAGTTCGTTCATAAGTCCTGTGCTATTATAATTGGTTGGTTTAGAAAGTGCTCGTTAAATACTTCAAATAATAATTTAGCAAATAATTAATCTCGGTAGCAGATTCCTCCAGTGGGATGAAGTCTTAGCTATTCGTTGTAAGTCATTTCAATGAGTATTAAGAAAACATAGTTTGAATTAAACACATTTATACATATTATTTATATAACTTAAATAAATAGTAAATTAGGACCAACATCGATAGTCGCTTGAACCAATGCGTCACTCTAGTGTTAGACTGGATTGCCTTGAACAGGGAAATCGGAGTTCGAATCCTGGTCGGGTGTACGGTTTACTAAAGTTTTTTCCCCATAAATTGTTTCTCCCTCCCTCTCAACGCAAATTCTCGTACACTGACTTTAAAACTATACTATACTCATCCTTGTTCCATTAGTGTAATAATGTATGCGTAAAGCCCAAACGGGTACTAAGATGAATCAACAAATAGTAAAAAAATGTTAACTAAACATAAATTAGTAACGTGTTGATCACACTGAGAACACATATTGAGAATGATAATTTAAAAATTACAACGAACACCTTATCAATTGACATGGTTTACGAGTTTAAATATTTAGGAACAATTTCAATAACGATATGAGATTGGAAATTAGCAAAAGAATACAGTTGGAAAATGCATGCTTTTACTCATTAAGTTGTAGACATCTCTCCCCTGCTGTCAGACTATACAAAACAATAATTTTACCGCTTGCTCCCTATGGGTATGAAACGTGGTCTCTTACCTTACAGGACGAAAACAAATTTAAGGTGTTCGAAAACAAGGCGCTTAGAAATATATTTGGTCCAAAAATATATGAAAATATTGGTGTGGAGGAGGTTTCATAATGATGAATTGCATACCTTGTATTCATCTCAAGATTTTTTAGAGTAATCAAATCTCGTATATTATAGTAGGCAGTACATTTTAGCGCTAGTTTAAGAATCTATAACCGTGTTCAAGGTATTGACTGCTAAAGCCAATGGGAAGAGACCATTGGGAAGACATATACGTAGATGGGAGGATAACATTAGAATGGGCCTGGAAGAGACTGGGTGAAATGAGGTGGACTGGATAGAACTAGCTCAAGATAGGGATAGGGTTTGAAGAGTGCGATTTGATAAAAATAGCTAAGGATGTGGATAGGTGACATACTTTTGTGAGTGAGACAAAAAACTTCCGTGTTCCTAATGCCATAGAGTAAGTGTTAGTAACGCAGGAAGCTCGAATATGAAACACAAAATATTCAAATTGATGGTCATTTTCTTCTGACTGCTTGAAATGATTTGTTTGCATGTGAAAAAATTGTTACAAAGTAACATATATATCACACAACCTGTCAAAACACGGGTTTGGACTTTAACGCAATCGTTAAAGCTTCAATATCTAAAGCCTGATTCAAACTCTAAATGTATTCCACTGCGCAGGGTACACTGGTTGACTACCGGAATAGTTGCTTGTATAGTTAATGGGCTTGAATTGAAATCGAATACTATGATTTTTAGTATTTATAATCTTCACTAGTGGCACTTAAGGTGGTGTGGAAGGGAACGTGAGCTAAGGTCCAAAATTTTATTTTGTCTTGGAAAAAAACCCACTCAAAATGGTAAATATCAACGTTTATTAACTCTCTTGAACTCAAAAAGTTGTTTTCTCTGTTTGTCTGTGTGTTTCATTGGCGGGAGCCATAACCATTCTACCGATTGGGCTAAAACTATATATTTAGGGATTTGATAAGGTTCCCCCGAGGTGTTTTTGGAATTAGCTACCCAGCCCTAGAATTCAGGTTAGTTCGTTTTGTTAAGGGAAAAAAAGATAGAAAAAAATTCTGACTAATGTTTTGATTAAACTATGTATCTAGACATTGTTTAACTTTACAAACAAAATTATAATTTCCATTTTCCCATGAAAATTACTTGGAGCGTAATTTACATAAGCATCAAATTTTAATATCTCTGCAACTATTTTAGATACGAAATAACTTGTCATTGCAAAGATGTATTACTATTAAATATAAAACTCTTTTATTTTAAATTTTTATACAACTATAAAGCCACATGGCTGACTCACTCACTGACATTAATGTTTACCCACTTCCAGATGAGCCATAAACTTACTTCTACCCTGTAACCGACGGGAAAATTCCAAAAAGCTAAAAAATTTAATTTTTAACCCTAAAAAAAAAATTCAAAATAGCGGAGCAACTTTAAAGTAGGTGTGAAACTTTCTTTGTAGGTCTCGTGTGGCCAAACGGTAAAACCTATCAAAAAAACGGTTCTGGAATTACATTAGTTTACATCCAATTGCTAAGAAACTCACTGGGGGTTTGGAGGCGGAGCCAACGAGAGAAGCGAGTATATTTATACAAAACCAATAGTTTACAAGCTTTAAACAAATATATATATATATATATATTATTGTATCCAGGTCTTTGAGAATGAAATTGATTGTTATCCTCTTTGGTTGACGGACATGTTACGCTTTCCCAACGATTCTATAACAGTATATGTATAATTTCGTTTGTGCTTTGCGGTGGCGTGTTTCTGTAACATTGTAGATTATTTATTTTCCTAAATCTCTATAGTTTTTAGTAAATTTCTCTGTTTTAGGATAGAGAGTGAAAGACTGCGGTGCAAAGTATAATCTATTTTAATCTTATCGCTTTCTTTATATCGGAAGGTGATGTCCAGGGGTAAGAAGGAGCTACTGGCGTCTCAAAATGTGTCGCATAGCTGAGGGAGGATTGACCACACTAAAACATGAAAATAACTTGGTTTTCAAATATTAGCCATAAAGTTTCCTCAGAGATGATATCCACTGTCCTGACAAAAAGGTAGTTTCATGTCCACTAATCTAAAACATGTTTGTATTTTATTTTCAGGTTGTCATTCATTATTTACTCATACATATGACAACGTTTACAAGTACAGATTGAGAATTTGGACAGCTTATTCTTATCCTTGTTCTATGTCTATCGCCTTAGTCACCACGATCAGAGATATTTTGCCAGCAGCTAGTTGAGAGACAAAGAATATATAATATTCTCCTTAAGACCTACAGTGTTTTCTAAGCAGTAGCGTAATAGATTTAGTTTGGACCCTCCTGCAAGATTTATCTGGCCTCCTTTTCTAAGTCATCTTAACACCTTAATAAATGCCATAAGGAATAATTAATAGTCCTAAATAAATACTAATTTATTAATCACACCTTATAATGACTGTTTTAGCCTAGGTCTTGTGTTGGGAACTTCATCAGTCAGTCAGCTTGACTGCATGGAGATAAAAAAAGTTGCGCTATTTAAAACCGATTGAAATAATGGTATATCATAGCTATAATTTACAACACTTTAGATAGGTGAATATGTTTATCATAAATTGTCAATAATCAGTACATAATTTATTTGATTACAGTTATTTTCTCCAAATTTATAGTAATTTAAAGTTCCCTTTCGCAAACCCCCTTACACCATTGGGCCTCCCAGTATTGCAGGCCCTGTGGGACTGGGTGTTACACCACTGCTTTTAAGGCTGTCTGAGAGTATAGCAATCCCCACTATTAAGTTTATAGTGAGATCAAAGTCTACCGTTTATTATAACAAACCCTAAATTCCAATTTACTTAAGGAACAAAACTTAACGATGTGTTTTGCCAGAATAAACCTTGCAATAAAACTAAGTCGAACCGTAACACATTCGGAACATAACTCAGTCAACTTGCAACAAAAAGCTGCAAGCCATTATATAACGTAACTAAACATGGTGTCAACGCGCAAATAAAGGAACATCCGTTTAAGTGCAAGACTGGCAAAATAATGTAAGGATTACACCGAGTGTAATGTCTGCCTCGATCACAATAGTTAATTAACCCCAGTTTGTCAACAAGCAAGGATGTCAATTCCATTCACAATATGCTTTGCCTTGGCATCAAGGAGAATTTACAAGTTTTTTACTTTTTAACTTCTACATAAACTTTGTGTAACGTTATATCATTTTATTAGCGACTCATCTTTTACTTCCTGTTTGAGTTATTCACAACTTATATTCATATAAAGACACCTTTTTTGGTGACCGCATGGTCTAAGGCGTCACTCTTGCAATAGACTGCCGATGATGATGATGATGATCGAGGTTTGAACATGATCGGGTGTACTGTTGGTTGTTTTTCTAAAGTGTTTTTTTATTCTCATTTCTAACACATTAGCGTAATTATTACATACGCGTAAAACCAAACGACTAGTAAGACGCGATGCTGAAATATATATGTATATGTTTATAAGGAGGGGGGTTAGTTTTAGGAAAATTCCCCATAATCTATCTGCCTGGACAGAGGATGAAAAAACATTGCCAGTGCATTAAGCCATAATTCAAGCTGAATCTTGATTTCCTAGCACAGAGCCGAGTACTAAGCTTGTGATGCACTGTTACGGCTCGCTCAGGTTCTCTCAGCTCGTACCGCGCACTGCATCGAAATAAACACTCAAAAGCCATCAGTCATAATGAACATTTCAAACAAAGAGAGAGCCGTTGCTCTGTATTTTGCATGCGAATAATG
>CABFOW010001573.1:104273-140086 GCA_902141385.1 Timema californicum
AAAGGGGGGGGGGGGGAGGTTGGATGTCACCTGTGGTTATGGCCACATTAAACTAGCGCAAAGAGAAAATAATTAGCAATTTTTTTTATCATTTATTCCCAGACTGTGAAAAATGACAAAATTATTAAGCGTTTATACAATGTGTTGTGCCTTTTTTTTTGACACTTTAATGGCTTTGCGATTCTTTGCAAACTAATCTCTCTTTGCATATTGTTAAGATAATAATAGTTTTGTTGATCCTAAAGGAGAAAATACTTCTCAACCAATATGCTCAAATTATTTTTTGCCACTAATGCTTTAATCCATTTATGACAAACTCCAAACAAGCTATCACGGCTCCGTTAAATTGATATTACTTAGCAGGGCATTTCATTCGTTGGGCTGGTGGTTTGATATGTTTCTTGCTACACACTTCTTTAATTTAACTTTACTTTGCAGTCTTTATATCTTCAATATTAACTTATCAGATTTGCACTGCAGTCGGTTATCTGGAGGCTTGAGGTCTTTCTACCTTGCCACTTCTTTTAGCTCTAATTTATATTATTTCCTCATTAAATGTCGTGGATGGATAATACTCGTCATTGTTGCGCGTCTGCCTAATTGGCTTGCACCGGTACTCTATTGCTCCAATCGTCTTAACTTCAGGTAACTTTTGCAATGGGGCAAAATATCCTCCACGTGCATACTAGCCCGCATCGCTGTTCATAACACGGTCCAAAGCGTCATACTCTCGATATACCGAACTGTATGCAATGGAGAGTTTGGGCTTAGAATCTCGGCCAAGTGCACATGAGTTTTCCCTAATCCAATTTATCACTATGGTTTTTTCCATTCCGTCTCCAAGCTAATGCGGGTGACCTTACTTGAAATAACCTTTCTCTTCTCTACCCCTTTAATAGACTGTAAATAACCATGGTGTTTAACATTATTATTAAAATAATTCAGAATATTGGACCGGACTAATTCAAACTGAGTGGAACTAAGCCAATCGGATTTAGCGCGCGGTGCTTTATTCGCTAACGTATTTTCCTGTCTTGAGTCGAGCCAAATCAGTGCGCGACAACCTTTGAGCAGATGAGCTGACTGGCGCAGGGCCAACCATACTGGTTGAGATTTCCAAGGTGGAATAAGAGTGGCTAGGAGTTCACTGCCACTGGGAAGCTGCAAGTCTAATGATAATAAAAACTCCATGGCGCAAACCAGCAACCGAGCTATACCGGCCGAGCGGTCCGTGGCGATCAGGCCGTATACTAACCCGGTTAGGATACGAACAAAATACGCTGGCACGGATACGACCGTGTGCCGTTAGAAACTCATTATGTAATCTCCTCTCCCCATTCCATTCCATAAGGAAGGATGAGAATACCTTTTTGAAGATAATATTTTAGAAAACCACAACCATTAGATTTTAGTGGGAAATCGAACCCTGGTTATGCTGTTTGAATAAAGTTGCATTAAGCTAACGGTTCCACCCGATCCTTTAATCACGCGTATAAGCTCGTCCATTTAATATTATCTAATTTTCCTTTCACTCAAGAGAACGGGGATCGAATTCCGGCCAGGTGTAGTGTGTATTTTTACCTAAGTGATTTCTCACTTTCCCTACACACAAATAGTGATACAATTTCTTTAAATTAAACCTTCCTCATCCCTAGATTTCCATGCCGCTGAACGGAAAAAAAACCTAACTTCTATCCAACAGCTTGATTTGATTTTTAACAAATTTGTTTTCAATGCTACTCTACTCTCCATTCAACCATAGGCATCCCAACGCCCTAATTATTCCCACTTCCTTATTAATTATATTTCAAAAGATGAGATTTCCATACATTTACTCTAAAAGTTTACTTTCCTCATTCCCACTCCATTAGCATAAATTCTATGCTTGTAGCCCAAATGGGTATTCAGACACGGTAAAAAAATAATAGACGAAAAACAAAAATATCCGGACAGCTCTCGACTCGAAGCAAAATAAAATAGGAATACACTGAAATACTTATGAAAATACTTTGGGACCAGTAACATACTCAATAGTTTGCGCCAAACAACTTTCATGGTTTGAGATTTTAGTTTTGAGACACACTGACTACGTCACAAACGCCGGCCACTGCAGTGTTCAATGTACGCATGCGTCAACGTCCAGTCGCCTCTCTCTCTCTTACGCACATGAATCTGTTTCTCTCTCTACAAACACACATACGTCACACACACCTCTTCTCAATTCTCGATCTCTCTTTAACACACCCACACAAATTACTCTCTCGCTTTATTTCGTTCTCTTCCACGCAAAATGTTCTCTGAGCTCCGTGGACCTGGGTCAGAACTTAACAAGAATACCGGGTCTGACACTGCATTTTACACGTGATGTCAAAAACAGAAGCTTGCTCATAACGCCTGGTTACACTTTCGGTAAACTAAACCACTTTTAAAACGTAATAGTGTGATGAGTTTAAAAAAAAAGACTTAAGGTTAGAACAGTTAATTTAGTTAGCTTTTCGTAAGCTGAGGTTATAATTTTTGGAATAACTGAGTCCTATTCAGACTTGAAGGGCCAACTCTTTATCACTGACCAATGAATTTGGTACATTTTGGTACCGCCAGTTCTACACTTTATAACTGGAACAATTTTAGGTTCCTAGAAAGTACTCTCTTGCATGTATGTAATTATTTTTACATGTAATTAAATTATATATGACCACGACTATAGTTTTTGTTTGTAAGATTAATACATATTTTATTTTGCATACAATTAGCTATTTATTACCCGATTTTGATTTAAAGTTCTATAAGGCCCTATTTCGTACCAGAATCCTACTATAATAGTATTTTGTTAGAATAAAAGGTATTATAGAACGGTAAGAGAGAGTCCGTTCTGGAAGGCCTTTTATCCTATCAAAATATTAGTACTCAGTAGGGTTCTAGTACTAAATAAGACCTTCTAGAACTGGCTTTCTAACAAAATAACGGTTTGTATATGACTAGTTCTCTTTTTCTCCACATTTTACTACTTGCCCGGGCTAAATATTAATCACACTAATGTGTTATGCATGAGGAAGGTCTTCCTTCAGCAAATTTATGAAAACTTGATGCCTCTAGAAGATAATTTGAGTATTCCTCGTCTTGAATTAAAAAGATTCCGCTAGAAGCTACTTAAAGTGGCTCTCCCCTAGAAATTTTGATGCACCTTGAAGCTATTTAGAGTGATCCTCACTTTAATTTTTTCTGGCAATTAGATGCCTCTAGAAGCTATTTGAAGTGGTCTTGTTCAACAATAGTAAAAACAAAATAATTTTGTCTTTAGATGCTATTTGGAATGATATTAACTTGGACATTTTTGAAAATTGGATGCATTTATAAGGTATTTGGAGTGGACCTCTCTCGTCAAATTTTAAAAATTGTATGCCTCTAGAAACTATTTAGAATTGTTCCTCCCTACCTGGCAAATTTTTAAAAATTGATTGCCTTTAGAAGTTATTTTCAGTTTGATGCAAGTTTGCAGCTTCATATTCGAGAATATCATAAGGTGTGAGAGGGGCTAATTTATTCCAGAAGGGGCAATTAAACCCTCCTACACCCTATTCCTCGGTTTCTCTGTCAATAACTTGGAGCTACCAAATTATATAATTATATGTTCATGGTGAGATAATGTAAAATGTTATTGTTGACAAAAAAAAATCTCTATTGGAGATGTCGAGAATTAATCGGGGCCTTTGGGTCAGAGTCATTAGCTTTGACCGCTCGCCTAACCCTCTCGGTTTCTTTATTTAGTGCAAGTAGTTCTAGTTCTCATTAAAGTTTTAATTAACAACCTTTGTGGATGTCCTGATTCAGTGGTCAAGTGTAACTGACTTCACTAATTTCTTCTCTGTTTGGTATCGTGACGGATAACTCGGCAAGTCAAGTGACTCCTTTAGGATGTAACAAGAGATAACAGCTGAACACACAAGCTTAGAAAAACGCTTACGAGACAAGACATTTTTTATCATAATTGTTGGTTTTTGATACTATGATTCTATAATGTCATTGGTGCACCCAACGGTGAGGGTAAGGGGGTAAAAAGGGGCATTTGACTCCCTTAAAACTGCAAATAATTTTAAAATAATTTAAGGTGACCTGGTGGTCTAGGGGTAAGGTGTCAAGACTTCTGTGTTGGGGGTCCGGAGCTCAATCCTCGGTCCCTGCACAGATCCGATTGTCAAACCCTTCCTTCAGCTCTAACAAGACGTGTATTAATCACAACTTGTGAATGTGTGGATTGTCAGCCCTCCACCGTGGTTCGGATCCCACGTTAAACTGTAGGTCCTCCATTTCATCTCATAATCGCCCTACCATTACACATTAGCGCAAGTGCGTATAACCCGAACGGGTAGTAAGACGCGGTGCTAATAATAATAATAATTATTATTATTATTTAAATAATCTGAAGGAGAGCTAAAATATTTAGCACTGAAGATGTGTTTAATATATAAGCAGTATTCTAAGACCAGGCTTATAACTTAAGCTTAGTACCATTATAAAATTAACAATAATATTAACCCTCTTCGGTGGCCACATGGTCTAAAACGCTACTCTCGCAGTATCCTAGCCCACCGATGGTGGGAGATTGAGATTCGAATCTCGGTCGGGTGCGCTGAGGTTTTTTCCAAAATTGTTTTCTAGTCTTCCTCCACGCAAATGCGCGTACACTTGATTTAAATATAGCCTTCCTAATCTCCAAAAACATTAGCGTAGTTAGCACATAAGTGTATAAACCGAACGGGTAGTAAGGCGCGGCGCTAAAAAAGTAAAAAAAAAAATTAGCACAAATAATAGTTTCGATACATTGTATTTAAAGCCACTTCATTATTTAAATCTATGCCCTTAATTACAATAAAAAAACTCTAAATAAATTTGGAATGCATTTATTATGCATACATTTTTTCGGCCTTTGGTGGCCACGGGGATACTGCCCCCGTCCCCCAAACTCGCTCCTTCCCTCAAAATTTAATTCTGGCCACATTCTTGCTTGAACGCCTCACCCAAAGTAAATATCTGGGAACGCCACTGTGTGTATGTATATATATATATTTAAATTTAAAAAATATATACATGTTTTTTTTATTTTTACTTTCTCTTGACACTCTTGGAGAAAAATTAAATTCAAAATTTGTATTACTGTTGATGTTTGATGACCCCCCACGCCCCAAAAGGTGGTTCTCGCATTTCCGTATGTCTGTTTATTGGCCTAGAGCCTAAATTCTTATCATATCACCAAATTACCAAATAAATCAACTTAAATATAGAACAGTTAAAAATTCAGGCCCCGACCGTTAATTCATCACTGTGAAAGGGGAAACCCACATTTCATCAACGATACATTTTTCGGCCATGTCGGGAATCGAATACAGGGCCCTTAGCTCAGTAGTCAACCACGATGCCGACTGAGCTAAGGTGTATGGGCAAAGTCTATATCAAAAGGAATATAATGACTAGATTCGTTTGGACCAACATTATTTAAACCTTAGCAAAACAATGTAGGTATATATAGGTAGTCGAACAAATTTTTTCAATCTGGCTATTCGTTTCAATATGACAGCCGCTCAAAAGATTTTTTGTTTGATAACTTCCATCAATTGATTTGAATTTAAAGATTTAAACAATCGATCGGGTACTTAGGGTATTTTTTTAAATTGGTACGTATTGTGAGACTAACGTCTTAAATCACTTGAACCACGGGTATTCTCTATAAATACAGTGTACTATTGAGTATAATTATAATATTAATTGGTTATTTGTCTAACTTGATCACCAAGGAAAAATATCAACTTCAAATTCAAGTAGAAATTTAAAATAAACCGGTATTTCAACTTTAAATCTAAAGTTAAATTTAAGACAGTTTTAGCAATAATATCATGGGAGGAGCGAGGTCTACAGTTCACAGAGCTACTAGTATTTAGTAAGACTGTATTAGCTATAAGAACACGGAGGTAACGAGGTCTACTGTTCACGGAACTGCCAGTATAGTTAGTAGTCGTGATTTATAATTACAAATGCACCTACCTGGGGTCTCTTCTTGATGTATTGATCCCGCTTAAAGTATGGGCACTGTCCTCGTGTACCGCTTCTATCCACTTTAAAATGGGCGTTAACACTCGTGGGAACACCTCTTGCACTACCGTATTGATCACCATACATACTTTAGTAACCACACCCGAATAATTGAAGTCGGAAATAGAACCAAGATCCTACAGAGAGGGGAATACTGTCAGCTCTGGTTGCAAGACTAGTGTAATGGACCTTGGCTCGATCACACACTAGGGACACAATGAGGTTACTCATCCTCTCTCCAGGTGTATATATGTATGGTTTTTTTAACGTTCTCTTTTCCCCCTTTTTGCTTAAGTCGTTGATGGTCCTGGATAGTTTTTACTCTCTCTCGAACCCTAGGAAAGAGGAAGTATTGTGCTAGTAAAAAAAATATAAATAGGTGGTTTTTTATGATTGTCGAAGTTTCATGACCCATTGAACCTGAAAAAGTGGTTTTCGTGATGAGGCCTGTATTTCGACATAGAACCAAAACCATTTTACTGATTGGGTTTTTTAAGACTGTCCCGAGGTATTTATGGAATTAAATATTAAACCCTAAAATTAAGGGTGGTTTACTTAAGGGTGAAAGATAAATTTTTTTCCCTCTCAAAACCGGTTGTAGCGATTTTGATTAAAATTCGTATCGAGGCACTGTTTAAAAAAACGACTTTTTCCGGGAAAACGAATATTTACTTTGAGATATGAAATAACTTATCAATGCAAAGTTGTAGCTATTAAAAATAAAAAAAGATTTTTATTTAAACCAATGGTTTCCGAGCTTTACGCAACTGGGATTTTCAAATGTAGGTCTGGGAAATCGGGAATTGATTGTTTTGATCTAAGTTTAATACAGATGAACATTTTTTTCCTAATGTTTTCTTGACAGTCTATATTATTTCATGATACTATTTGGGGAAATCTCTCTACAAGAATATCTTCTTTTTTTTCACATTAAAAAATTCAAAAATTGGGGAGGAAAAAGACCACGCCAAATAACTTTTAGGGACATCCAATTTCCAATCATTGGGTGGAAAGTACCTTTTTTTCCCCTCTTGGCTCTACCTTCCCTCCCAACATTAATAAGGCTAGCCTTCCGTCGCCACTGTTGCATTGTACCATACCATTGGCTTTTATATCCGATAGATATCTGATACTGTACGCCTCTAGTGCGTACAACAGATTGGTTTTTCTTTCGACGCGTTTTTAAATCTGTTCTGGCGATACCAATTTATTTTATTATTGAAGTGATTAAACGTGCACTTTCTGAACCGATTTATTATACCAGCACACGACTTAAACTAACTTCTATCTATAACAGACCCAACACCCAACCCCCGGCCGTTAATTCATCAATGGAAGGGGAGACCCACATTTCATCAATGATGAATTTCTTAGCTATGCCAGAAATCTAACCTGGGACACTTAGCTCAGCTCAGCTCATTAGGCAGACAAGCTATCGACCGAGTTAAGGTGTCAGATTTATACCAATTAATCAAATTAGTATGATAAAGATTAGAAAGGTAGAGTTTGGAGGAAATATCGTCGTATTTGCGTGAAAAGGGAGTGATTAACCATTTAGGAAAATATTTCCCACAGTATTACCGGCCGGAATTTGAAACCCGACCCACCATTCATTGGAAAATCAGACTAAACGACTAAATGTTATATAAAATTGGTATAATTTTGTTTTAACTAGATATAAGGCGATATTGAGGAACTCTATTTGCTATGAAATTTTATCTTAACATTGAATAAAATTAATCAATCTAAGAAATTTTTAGATTTCTGTCAATATCTTTGGGTTGGGTTCAAGCAGCTACTAAAACTCGACTCGAACTCGAATTTTCGAGTACTCGTACACCCTTAAAATTAATAATTAATAATTTAGGTATAACTATTTGTACGCTTGTATCACTACAGTTTATCAGTGACATAAACTGTTTATCCTCAAAGAGTATAGGCGACGATGTGTTAGGTTTATAAAGATTAAAACGTAAGACTGTTAAATTATGATGACACATTCTAGGCCCCTTTCAAGAAATTTAGTTTGAATAGGAACGAAATAAACATTAAATATGGGAGGTCAAGACAAGTTTGCCAATTTCGATAAAATATATTTAAACTTTAAATTGTTATCCGCTTATTTAAAATAATGTTATAGTGATGAGGTAGGTAGAATTGTAAGAAAACCGGTGACCTGGCGGTCTAGGTGTAAGGTGTCAGACTTCTGTGCTGGCGGCCGGGGTTCAATCCTCGGTCCCGGCACAGATTTATCTGATTACCAAACCCTTCCTTCACCTCTGACAAGACGTGTATTAATCACATCTTGTGAATGGGTGGATTGCCAGGCCTCCACCGTGGTTCGGATTCCACGTTAAACTGTAGGTCCTCCATTTCATCTCAGAATCACCGTACCATTACACATTAGCGTAAGTGCGTATAACCCGAACGGGTAGTAAGACGTGGTGCTAATAATAATAATAATAATGTAAGAAAACGTAAACTTATTTGCGTGGAGTGAGAGTGGAAAACCACTCTTATTACTACCGGCCGCACCTGAACTATGCACTTACTCTCAAAACAGTCCAGATGAGATGACACCCTAGCCCACATGCCCACTCCTTTGGTTACCAATCTTGTTCGTTTGATTCTTATGTTGAAGTCGCTGATAACATTGGCAACAGGCCTGCCTATCCGCTTCAGTGGCCGAAAGCTATCTAATTTCATTGAAGGCTAATTGGAAATAAAGCATTTTTTTTTTGCTGATAACCTGATTAGTTTTTTGTTTTTTATATTTCAAGATTAAATGACTGATGCATTGTGATATCATTTGTTTTCTTTTATAACTTAATACCATTGAAAACTGTTAAGCTTGAGCCTTAGAGGTCATTAACAAATATATCTTGTAATAAAAAAAAAAGATAACCCAATACATATAAACTAACAATAGGAGTTACCAACATTAACATTTCAGGACTATTTGATTATAGTTTCTTTTAGCACCGCGTCTTAATACTTGTTTGGACTATACGGTTATATACTAATTAAGCTAATGGTTTTAGGAATTAGGAAGGCTATATGTAGAGGAAACGCGGAAAACAATTTTTGAAAAACTACCCTCAGGACACCCGACTGAGATTTGAATCTCGGTCCCCCCGTCATCGGCAGTTTAATCTTCTGCGAGAGTAGCGTAGTGGACCACGCGGCCACCGAAGCGAGTTTGATTTTAGTTGACTTGGCCAACTTTAAACGAAAAATTGAATCATATAATTTCTTACGCATATTTTGTTACTCCTAAAATCACCTTCAATTTGACGCACAAACGAACTAGAAAAAATAAACAATTAAAAAAAAAATTAATATATAAGTTTACCTGCTTAGGTGGCCGCAGGTCTATGGCGGTAATCTCGCAGTAGACTGGACTGCTGGTGACGGGGGGATCGGAGTATGGATCCCAGTCGGGTTTTCTAAAGTTTTTTATGCAAATAATTTCCCATTCTTCCTCCACGTGGATGTGTGTTCACTTCCTCCAAATTCAACCTTCCTGATCACTAATTTGCTAGAATAATTAGTCAATATGCATATAACCCGAACGAATAGCAAGACACGGTGTTAAAATGTATTTGTTTTTCTTTTATATTAAAAAATAGCTATAATTATGATGACACCCTACTTAACTAGTAATCTCGTCTGAATTTTGACACTAGTGCTTGTGATTGTACTTGTAACCATGACCCTTGTTCATTCACACGGTACTTGTAAACTCGTACACCATTATACACCAAATTATGTAGAGCAGTGCTGCTTCCCAAACCTTTTAAAGCCACGACCCAATTTTTACGACGACAAACTCTTGCGACCTACCTAGCTTTAATGGTGTGTAGGTGGGAGTGGTATTTTTTAATTAAATTAATTTTTACCGCTTTTTTATACTTATTGTTGAAGAATGCTCTTGTTTACAGTTTCTTTTTTTACATCGCGTTTTACTACCCATTTGGGTTTTACGTTTATGTACTAATTACGCTAATGGATTAAGAAATGGGAAGGTCGAATTAGAGGAAGTGAACCCGCATTTGCGTGGAGGGAGAGTGGAAAACCATTTAGGAAAAACCACCCCAGTTCACCCGACCGAGATTCGAACCTCGATCTCCCCGTCCTCAGCAGTCGAGCTCAACACGACTAGCGCGTTAGCCAACTACGCTACCGTGGCGGGTCATTGATAGTAGTTTCGTTCATAAAAAGTGACCGTAGTTTCCACAAGAAAGAACTGTGTAGGCAACAACTCATGTGATCGACTGTTCGAGGAGAAAGACCTAGGGATTAATAATATTAAATAATAATTTTAATCTTATTATGTTGCTTGTGAATTAGGTTGTTTCTTTCTTAGATATTAAATTTAAACTATTTATTTTGGTGTTTATTGCAACAATGCCTCCACGTAAGAGAGCCACTATTAGCGTGCTTGCATTTGAGTATTATATTTAGATACTTTTTCATTTATGTTATGGTTTTGCTTATAAATTAGGTTTGTTTAGTTTTGTTTCTTAGATAGTAAATTTAAACTATTAATTTTAGCGTTCATTGTAGCAATGCCCCTGCGTATGCGAGTAAATCTTGATCGAAGGACCGCAAACATTTTAACACTATTTCGGTTCCTTGCTACAGGTTGATGTGTGGCGTTGTCTGCATATAACACATTTCCTCGACTCACACGTGTCTGAAGTGTTGTTTATGGTAGTTTAAATGATTATATGGAAATAAAAGTTAATATATCTGACACATTAAATGCGAGCGAAGCCGCCTGGTCAGGCAGTAAGAGTTGAGCAAAACAAGTTTTAAAGTCTTTCGCTGGTATAGGTTCTGTATTTAAGAAATACACTTTAAGTTGGGATGTTAGGAAATGCGAGTAAAAGGCAGTATTTTTGCATTGTTTAGAGCAAATTGTTTTTCCGCAATATAATTAAAATATTCATCCAGTATAAACAGTTAGATTTTCCTTACAACGTTATCGCAATAGTTCTTAAATATTTTATTTCTAGGGTCTCCTAGAAGTTGATTAGAACGTTTTCTCTTTGAAAAAGTTTGTCATGTAATGCAGCTATGCTCATGCCTTACAAATATTCAAGAACTGTTGATATCACCATGTGTAGAAAACTAAACTCAATGTTTTTACTGGAAAACTTTTTTTTATTTTGCCGAAAAAGATTGTTTGATATAGAACCTACCCGCCTCGGTGGCGTAGTTGGCTAACGCGCTTGTCGGTTTGAGCTCGACTGCTGAGGACGGAGAGATCGAGGTTCGAATCTCGGTCGGGTGAACTGGGGGGTGGGGGTGTTCCTTAATGGTTTTCCACTCTCCCTCCACGTCAAGGCGGGTTCACTTCCTCTAATTCAACCTTCCCAATTACCAATCCATTAGCGTAATTAGTACTTAAAGCGTATAACCCGAACGGGTAGTAAGACGAGGTGCTAAATAATTTTATATATATATATAAGCTGCAAAAACACCAACCAATTCTCATGTTTCCTTCAACCCCACTTTAAATACAAAAAACATCAAATATCCTTTACATCATTAATTACTTAAAAATACTATGCAAATCTAAAAAAAAACAGCTCAAAATTACTCGTTGAGATCTCACTTATCAACTTTGAAAATGACCTGCTGATTACGGTGAGATTGGAGTTCAAGTCCCGGTCTGTTTTACCGAATAGTTTCCCCCTTTCCTTTCACGCAAATGCGTGTAGATTACCTCTAAAGTGCTTTATACCTCATCCCTACTCCATTACAGTAATTATCATATATGCATATAATTTGAACAGGTTGTAAGAGGCGGTGATAAAAAAATATTGAAAATTAAAACTAATAAAGGGCTGTACTAATTAGTTTTAATTATTTAGACAATCTGTATAACTTAATGATTCTTTATTATTCAATATATATATATATATATATATATACCCACACACAATAATAAAGGATCCTATAACCATTTTAATTCAGCTTAACGCTTGTCGTTAGCTGCTTTCACTGTACGTTACAAAAATAATTACGTTTGAAATGGATTAATTATGTATTTCAAAAAATGTGATTTTGATTTCAGTAATTGACCACAATATTAAGTTAATCATAATATCTATAATTTTTAATTTTACCAAACCCTTACTTCACATCTGACAAGAAGTGTATTAATCACAACTTGTGAATGTGGGAAATGCCAGCCCTCCACCGTGGTTCGGATTCCTCGTTAAACTGTAGGTCCTCCATTTCTTCTCACAATCACTCTACCATTACACATTAGCGTAAGTGCGTATAGCCCGAACGAGTAGTAAGACGCGGTGCTAAGAATAATAATAATAATAATAATATACTTTTTAATTGACTAAAAAAAGACCAAAATCCAGAATCAACACACTATATTATCATATTCTGAAAATTGAAAAATGACACCTGGACACGGGAATCGAACCCGGGACCTTCGGCTTAGTACGCCAATGCTCTTACCACTGAGCTATCTAGGATTCGTCCCGTGCCCATGGTCATTCTTCACTCATAGTTTAAGGCAGGGTCTAAGATGGACGTGCGGAAGTCGTCAGCGTACTAAGCCGAAGGTCCCGGGTTCGAATCCCCTGTCCAGGTGTCCTTTTTCAATTTTCAGAATATAATATCTATTGGGGACTATCCCCACTAAAATGCATTAACAATAGTTTCGGCTATTTGTTTCATTACACTATATTATATTTGCAATAATTTCTATATTTCTAGGTAAATAGCCTACTATATATAAAAAATTAAACACTGTAAAAACACGGGAAATTTTGTTTTAAGACATTTCTTTCTTGTTCATATTATTAAAGCACAAGTTATCAATATCATAAATTACAATATATATTATTGAATGCCGAAACAATCTCAACCGATGTAATTTTAATCGTGTTTCTAAATTATGTACATGATAGCAATGTTTAAATAGTCTATCTATCTATATATCCACCAAAGATGACTGTTTATCCTTTATCGACCTTAGCATGGTCACCCCCTCCGAAGGCGCCAGTCTGACACAAAAAATAAATCATGTCTCGAGTCTTTTTTGGGCAAAAACCATACAAGTTCTGTCTTCATCTTCCTTGGAACGTTGCGTCGTTCCGAAAAGGGTATAACGATAAGAAATAAAGTTCTCTACCGAGCTCATTCAACAACCAGAATGAGTGGTTTTTACAAACTAAATTTCCAAAATAAATTTCATTAAATTAAATTAGTTGAGTTTTTCTTATCAGAGCATACAAGTAATAAAACAAATTGTTTTATGTATAATCGCGTTTTTCTAGCACCGTGTCCTGCTACCCATTCTCGTAATACGCCCATGTACTAATTACGCTAATGTGCTAGGGACGAGTAAGGCTGAATTTGCTGGAGGTGCACCCACATTTTCGTGGAGGGAGATTGGAAAACCATTTTATGAAACAAACTCTCAGTAGATCTGACTGTGATTCGAACTTTGATCTCGCCGTCAATTGCAAACCAGTCTATTGCGAGAGTGACACCTTAGACCACTTGGCCACCTAAGCGAGTAATATAATCAATTTAAATACGATTATACCACCCACATCTATGATGGCTATAAATGAGAGATGAAACATTTTTGGTCATGGATAATTCTTCTTTTAATCTCTTTCCAAAAATATTTCCGCTCATTTAAATTTAACGAACTCACTCGATATATCATTCAAAGATTTAAATTTTATTATTCATAATAATCAGTCCTAAAACAGTAATACCAAAAATATTATAAAATTATTTACACTAAATCCTTAACAGTGATTCTAGTTCTCTTCTGACACTAGCGTAACTATTACAGCGCTTCGTGGCTGAGTGTCAAAGTGTCTTAAACGAGGGGTTTCTTCGTTCGCTGTTGGCCATATAATATGTTAATACTTGAATAATATCAGAATTTATGACTAAATATATTTCTCCTATAATTTAATGACCTGGAGCTTTGGCTGTAAAATGTCATCCCTACCAGTTTAATGATCCAAGAAAGTGTCAATATTGACAACAGACTAAATTGCTGAGGAGGAGGGAGTGGAAGTTGGGGTTTGAATACTTGTAGGGTGTACTGAAAGTTGGATATAATAAATGGTTGTTACTTGAGCAAGCGGGTGAACTATTCAATGACATTGGTAGGTAACTATACTGTGAACACGTCACAGTTGGGACACATACATTATAGTTAATTCGAAGACACCCACTTCGGTGTAATCGTTATCTAAGGCGCCACTCTCAAAACAGACTAGACTCGTGATCACGGTGAGATAGGGTTCAATTCCTGTCGGGCTTTACATAAATGGTATTCTCCTCTATCTCCACGTAAATGATATACACTTCCTCTAAATTAACCTTCCTCATCCCTAACACATTAGAGCAATGAGCGTATAGTCCGAATGGTTAGTAAGACGCGGTTATAAAAAAACAGAAAAAAAACAAACAAACTCAAGGCGAGTTATTTGAATAACTGATTCTCGGACTTCGACGATTCGCCGGCTATCTTAGTAGTGTATAAGTCTTTGAAAAGTTCCTATTTGGGTTTGAATCCCTATGCGAGCACACTTTTAACTGTGTTATCAGCATATCCAGGGATTTTCGAATGAGCTGTAATTGACTACTTTAATTAATCTATAAAATAAATCACCTTTAGTTTGCTTACATTTTACTAGTAGATCGTTGCAGGGATGACTACAGACTATCGCGCTAAGAAGTATTCAAAACCTATGATTGGGGAAAGTTCTATATACAAAGGCCTCACTCCACTTTCTAGTTGAAGGTTTACTCGTCAAAGGCTATCAAGCTCCATAGATTTAGAGTTTTAGGGGTTTAACTTCAAGTAAAACGTATATTTTCCCCTTTCACACTACGATAGGAACTTTAAAAATTACCCTCTCCCAGTTCTCTATCTATTTGTTGCACCGTTTCACTTACGTAAGAATTGAGTTAATTTTTTTAAACCAAAAAATAGATATATCTACCTGTATACAATCTTACCCAAATAAAAGCTTCCATGGTAATTTAAACCAGGAATTATTACAAAGAATAACCACTGTAGACACAGCAAAAAAGCTGGACATACGCTAGGGAAATAGTGTTTTCGCTGGAAGCTACTATTTTTGCTAACATCCTGGAATCCTAACCCTAATGAGTGGTCTTTGTCAAAACAGTTTATGCTGTTTTCTCGTAATTTCAATCACCAGGCATGGGCTTATAAATATATACGTGCGTGATTATAGAGTCATCCCATAAGATACAATCTCTCTAGAAATTTATAAAATCGAGTAATTGTGAAAAACGAAAAATTTGTCTTTAATAACCTTTCTTCAATATAATTCTACGTATGTCTCGTTGATGAGTTCCTAGGACAGGTGAGAAGAATACCAGCCACGGTTGGAGTGGTGGTGACAGCAAAAGTTACCAGATCTACTCTCATGTAGCCATTTGCCAAACCTTATAATCTACAATACCGTCTGTTGTTGACACTTTTGGTGGTCAAAACTTTCACAACAAACAATTTGTTCTTAATTATGTTTATTTTTCAACAGTTTTTACATGTTCTGCTAGCTTGTCAGTTACCACCACTCCTATAACGAATGGACTATATCAAATATTAATCTGGATCACTGGGCTTGCCATAACAATATCCTCATATAAACTGGGTATTCATCACTTGATCACTAGATTACTGATCCATTATTCTAGTATCTGGTTGCTGAAATTTCCTGTTCTTCCGGAGCTACAGGTCTCCATTTCTAATTACATTTAGTGCAATCATTAGATTTATTGGTAGTCATTATTAGATAGATGTTTAGCAGCAGGTTTAAGTTATTAACAATTAATTGATGATCTGTTTGAAGTGTAGGAGGTATTTATTTCCCTTACAGCCAAATTCTTATAGTCAAACATGTGTCGCATTAAATATGCTCATTTACAATATATTTTTTTAAATTTGGAAAGCCTCAAATCGGGAATATTTTCTGAGCTGGTGGGAGCTGATTTGAAACACTATGGTGTGCACCTACCTATATGGTTCTTAAAAATGCCCTAGACCATGTGTGTTATCAAGGTTATTAGCGCATTGATTATATCTACGCTAGCTCTAAAATGTATGCAATATACTGTTATGGGAATTAAGAGACTAGAATATAATCATCTTTATGAAACTATTTCGCTCATTAAATGTTTATAATACACCTTGGATTCACTATGATGACGTATAAATTATATAAGCACATTCAATAATTTTCTATACGCTAATTTCATTAAATATCACTATTACAAAAACAATATGGGTCATATACCAGTCTCATCTACCCCTTACTATATTGGCACCGCTATTAATTACCTAGTACAGGTATTTAATTACAACCTGGAAAAGTTTCCCAAGCCACTCCTTTTAGAATTCTTCAAATTTTCATCTAGTGGTTATGAGTTGTTCATCAATTGAATATCTAGTGATCGTCAATCATTAATTGAAGTCACCACGGAATGTTCTCATCATCAAACGTGGACCACAATAAACATGAATACAGGCTTAGCTTTTGGTCTACATCCATGAAATGCGGTTTACCTAAATACTCCTGAACTTAAAAACAAAGTCAACATGAAATAGTTATTTTGGTCAGAAATAAGCATATAACTTACATAAATTTGAAACAATTTCAGAATAAAATCATATTACTCATGGTAATTTCAATTAAAGCAGCCTATATAAGCATAGATGCTAAGGCAAAAATTGTTATTTAACCTTTTATTCAAGGATTATTTTAATACTAAATTAGCATGTTAAATAAATCGTTATAACCGGTCGTCTACGATCATCCTATTAATTTGATTAACAATCACATGAGCTTACTCTGTACAAGGTCAAGCTTGTTTTGGCAATTTTTGCAAGTTCAATTCATCTTGGAACGAAACCCTATATTCAAGAAGCTCAGTTTGAAATATTATGTAAATGCCCAAACGTTTAGGTATATAGGATATAGATTGATACCAGGCTGTGGGATCCTTCATGGTGCTCCTCACCATCTCAATAAAATCTGATATATTATGCTTATTTATTTGAATAGATTTGGGTATGTTCAAGCTCGGGTGGCAGTTTTTTTATTTCGGCTAATGAGATGCAGATAGCCTCCTTTCTTCCCCACTGCGTCTTAGTACCCGTTCGGGCTATATGCAAACGTTAATTACGCTAATAGAGTGGAGTTGATGAAGCGAGTAAATGTGCCCCCATTTGTATGAGAGAATGCTGAAACAATTTAAGAATAATCACTTTCAGTACGCTTGACCGGGAATCGATCTCCGATCTTCTCATCACTGGTAATTTAGTATTACCGTGAGGGTGACACGTTAAACCATGTGACCAACGCACTGGATATGAATTCTTATTGATTTAATTTATTTAAAAGTATAATCATGAATGACCTACTTGAAAATATATATATGAATGCCTATGGACGTTGACAAAGGCCAATGTCTATACATTTTTTTGGAAACTCTTTAAAACGTACCTTGCTGATAGCTTGGCGTTTTAGGTTTATGGATGTATACCTTGATTATGTTACTTGATACCATTACCTAAGGTTAGCCCTTGTTGAAATAGTCAAATCCTCAATATTTTAGGCCTAAGCTTTTATTTATTTGCGTTGTGTTCCACAACCTGCCAGGGCTATACGCATCTAATTTCACTAATGGATGAAGGGTGATTGGGAATTAGAAATAAGAGGAGATTTACCTGCATTTGTTTGGTGGTGCATTGGTAAACTGTTTAGGAGAAACCACCCTAAGTATTTCCGGATGGGATTCAAACCCTAACCTACACGTTGCTGTAAAACAAGACTATATGAGCTTTATATTTAGTCCACGTGTCCACCGATGTGGGTAAAGCCCTATTAATAGGCATAATATACAAGTAAAGTACCCTTGAAATGATTAAACCTGGTTCGGTGGCCCCATGGTCTAAGGCGTCAATCTGTTAGACTTGATTGCCGATTACAGGGAGAGTGAAGCTCTAATCCTGGCTGGTTATACTGGGCGTGGTTTTTACAAAACGGTTTTCCACTCTTTTTTCACGTACATGTCTTCTAAATTCAACCTTCCTCATCTAAAACGCATTAATATAATTAGTAAATATGCGTACAATCTGAATCAGTAGTATGACGCGGTGCTTAAATTTTTTCTTTTAAAAATGGTATATAGGTCATTTCGCATGTGACGAGTGAGGGTTTGTTTAAATACATCCCCTCCCCAACACATACACACTTGTACGATAAACCTAATCACAAGAAGCCGTGGCTAACATATGTAGTCTTTGCATTGTAGACTAATGGACAAACTCACTTACCGGGCGATCTTATTCTGCATTAGTTCCTAGATCAATGCTAGGCCGCTTTGGTGGTATTTTGTCGAAGGCGTCACTCTCGCAATCTACAGGACTGCCGATGACAGGGAGTTCGGGGTTCCAATCCCGGTCGGCCGCACTGAGGTTTTTCCTAAACGGTTTCCCACTGTTCTTCCACGCAAATGCGGCTATACTTCTTTATAAACTCAACCTTCCTCATCCCCAACACATTAGATTAATTAATACATATGCATATAACCTGAACAGGTATTAAGACGTGGTGCTTATATATATCTATATATAAGCACCATATATATATAAGCACCACGTCTTAATACCTGTTCAGGTTATATGCATATGTATTAATTAATCTAATGTGTTGGGGATGAGGAAGGTTGAGTTTATAAAGAAGTATAGCCGCATTTGCGTGGAAGAAGAGTGGGAAACCGTAGGTCCTCCATTTCATCTCACAATCACCCTACCATTACACATTAGCGTAAGTGCGTATAAACCGAACGGGTAGTAAGACGTGGTGCTAATAATAATAATAATAATAATAATAATAATAATACATAAAGAACATTAGTTTCATCGTCAATTTACAGAAGTGTAAATAAAAAGTGTTTGTAGATAGCCATAAACACTTTTATTTTTAGTTTTCGACCGATATATATATACATACAGTTTTACGTGGAATCCGAACCACGGTGGAGGCCTGGCATTCCCCACATTCACAAGATGTCTTGTCAGAGATGGGAGGAAGGGTTTGGTAATCAGATAAATTTATGCCGGGACCGGGGATTGAATCCCGGCCGCCAGCATAGAAGTCTGACACCTTAACCCCTAGACCGCCAGGTCACCGTTCTTTATGTATTATTTGACTTGATAATCTAACTTATGTTACCTTGAATCAGCAATGAAAACTAAAGTGAGGTTAATAAATATACTTTTTGTTGAGTAACATATCCATAGCATACTAAAAAAATCGCCCTTTTTGATAAATATACATTCACCCCCCGTCCCGCTTTTTCTAAAGAAAGGTATGGTCACCATACACATAAGGCAAGACTATAGAAATACTATAAAGGACCATTTCCCACTCTACTCACACCTGCCTAGTCGCCGACAAAACTAGAGGAACGAAGGTGACGATTCTTCGTCCTAATTATCTTACATATACATCAGAGGTGCAAAAAAAATAATCAAATAGCTAAGCTTTTATGTGTTAGTTACGGTTATAGCCGAATCTAAATATCATAGTATTTAAATTAAAAAATGACACCTGGACACGGGAATAGAATCCGAAACCTTTGGTTTAGTACGCTATTGCTCTAACCACTGAGCTATCATACTAAGAAAGAGGCTCAGGGTTTGATTTCCGTGTCCAGGTGTCATTTTTCAATTTAAAGAAAAACATAAATAATATTTTTAACCAAACAATTCTTCCTTCATGTATGCGAGTCATTTAAGAGGCTGCAGGTGAGTTGCGACCGCACGAGTTGTTTACCTCTAAAGAGGCGGTTGAATTGCGGCCCCAAATTTTTAGAGCCACGTACGAATTTCGGTCAGGGCTGTTGACCCGACCAGACCTAACCTAACAAACTTTAATTTTTTTTGCCAAAATCATTGGACTACAAGAACTGAGGAAGTTAGGATATTACGAGAGTTGTCGACATGAGACGATGATAATTTCTATCTGAAATTTAAGACACCATGATAGAAAGCACACTGCTAATTACGTGGACACAACTCGTACCTTTCTCTTAAGTGAGTGGACCGCAATTCGTACGCGATTTCAAGATCAGGCTGCAACTAACCTATACAGATTTAAGAAACAGAATGCGTGACCATCCACTCCAATCCTTTCCCCCAATAAACTGGCATGTTTATACGTTGAAAAACCGCAATCCCCTCCTCTCCATCATACATAACTACTACCTACTGTATTTTCTATAGAATATAAATATGAACTTACTAGCATATCGTTCATTATTTGAAACTAATATTTTTTTAAAATTATTGTCCAATTGTTTCCCCCGTTTGCAAGTGCCTTCAATAACTTAGCTTCTTGCGGATGATCTCATATTCAAATTAAGTTTAACTGTTCGATTTTAAACAAACTAATCTCCCTATACTCACTCACACCCTACCACCATTTAATTCTTCTCCCCACTCACTCCTCTTTTTCACTCAATTAAAATTAACGCCTTTCACGCCATCCCTTCACTCTAGATAAAGGATACCCTTTTTTATGCCTCCATTTACTCCCTTGTACTTTTATCTCTTATCGCCTCAATTTAAACCAATGCATCTTTCCTCACCCCTCTTTATGATTCACTAATTTTCACTAGCCCCCCTCTCTTCACTTACTCCCATCACTTCACTAAGTTAAAATAAACTCACTTCACTCCTCCAATCACTTCCTCATTTTCACCACAAAACCGCTCCCCCCATAACTCCCTCTTCTTCACTCAATTAAAATCGATGCCCTCGACCCCCGCATCCTCCCCCCTCCTCCTGCAACTTCTGACTCATTGAGAAACCCTTAGCTAACTCAACAACAATTGATAACGTTTGGTAGCCATATTAGTTGTATTTGGGCTAACTCCAAAACATCTACGATATCATTCTGGAACTCAAACAAGTGTCAAGCTTTTAATACTTGGCAGGGCTGGAGAACCCATAGCAGGCGAGAAGATCGTCTTGGCAAGCGGTATTCAATACCGTCCAAGGGGTTTTTTCCTCCCCTAGGCTTTATAATTTCAATAGGGCAATCCTAATTAATTGTAAACTAATTAATGGTTTCTACTGCGATTTTATTGGGGTAAAGTGCTCGCCTCAGGACCCGATGTTTGTGGGTTAGAACCCAGTCGGGGTCGATGGATTTTTCTTGCGTGATGAAAATCCGTAGCACAATCAATCTACTTCGGAGGGAAAGTAAAGTCGTTGGGCCCTTGTCGATTATGGTATGTAAATGAACCCTGAAAGATATGGGAAAATACCTTTCCTGGTAAAATTTCTAGGCCCTTTCGCTCTCGTTCATAGAAATTCTTGTGTGTGGATATAATCACTCGGTTCAGAAAGTGCACGTTAAATGCCTGATATATATATATATATAATTAGTTTTCTCCTATTATTGTCACCAATTCATTAATTTTGTGTCTTGTGAGGTATTTATTAAAATTAGCATGGAGTTTCTAGAATTTACTATTTATTTATTTTTATTGGCTTCGTCTTACCATCCGTTCGGGTTATACGCTGGTTCAATTATTATTTTGTATATTCTAATTTTTACATTCCTTGAAACAAGGAGAGCTGTTAACAACTTACTGACCGAGTAATAGCATGCATATTCCCGACTGTGTTCTTTTCCTAATTTCAACTTCTAATACAAAGATAAATCTGTTGAATGTAGTCATGATAAGAACATGGAGAGAGGGAGGGAGGGAGGTCTTCTGTTCACAGAACTACTGCTAATAGTAAAATTGTTCTTAGGAATTACTTATTTGATCCATTTTAATGATCAATATTTTCATGGCCACACGAGAGAATACATCCGATCATATTGAATAACTACACTTTTAAAAAGGTTCACCAGCCATGGATTAGGCATTGAACAGTTAGTACCTGTAGTCTTAAATGAATGTGAGTAAAACATTAGTCTCCCCTCGAAACAAACTATTTAATCAACTTGGCTTTAGGCTTATATATCTACACGAGTCGTAAAGTGACATTTGACGTACACACCCGCCAACACGCGTCTCGAGTTGCTTTTGTCGAATGAAGGGAGCAAACTAAAAGGTTTGTAGTTATTGACTGTCCTAGTAACCTTATCGTGAACACTTCTGAAACTACCATGCTCGTAACTTTGCAATAAAACAACAATTTCACTCCCAATAATAAAAGGCGAAATTAAAGGAATGTTTGGGACGTATGAGGAAGGCTACAAGGTCAGCTGGAAAATTGATTATGTTGCCTCCTTGGCTGGACTTTTTAATGGTGTATAAAACTTAATTGGGAGTTAACATTTATACTCTATATATGGAACTGAACTAGTTTCACATTTTATTTTCGAAACACAAAACGACAAAGGCTTTAGTAGATTATTTGTGTTCATGAATTTAAATATCAATCATCGTATTTACTTGTAAGTGATCTACATAAATTGTTTGAAATATGTTTATTAAAAGTGGGTGACCTGGTGGTCTAGGGGTAAGGTGTCGGACTTCTGTGCTGGGGTCCAGGGTTCAATCCTCGATCCCGGAACAGATTTATCTGATTTCCAAACCCTTCCTTCACCTCTGACAAGAAATCTTGTGAATGTGGGGAATGCCAGGCCTCCACCATGGTTCGGATCCCACGTTAAGCTGTGGGTCCTCCATTTCATCTTACAATCATCCTACCATTACACATTAGCATAAGTGCGTATAACCCGAACGGGTAGTAAGACGTGGTGCTAATAATATTAATATTAAAAGCTTTGTTTTTCAATTAAGTTGGTAAACGATCCATTTCCATAGCGTATTTTGTGACTGCTTTGTATAAAACTTTAAAAAAGGTATTTATATTTTACCTAGCGATTATTTAAGGTTTTTCTTAGCACTGCGTCCTATTACCCGTTCGGGCTGTACGCTTATGTACTAATTACACTAATGTTTTTGGAATCAGGAATAATATATTCTGATGAAGTGTACCCTCATTTGTGCGGAGGGATAGTGGAAAACCATTTTGAAAAAACCACCCTCGGTACACCCGACCGAGATTCGAACCTTTATCTTCCCGTCATCGGTGGTCTAGCTTACTAAAAGAGTAACGCGTTAAGCCATGTGGCCACCGAATGGTTAAGTTTGGTTTTTGATGATTTACTTAAATGGTAGAAATCAGGATATTCGTGAAGGTATTAATTAATATTCACTAAATAGATCCTTAGTAACAGGAAAAAGTGGGAATAAGTAGACTAGATAAATCTTCACATAGTCTGTTATTAATGGAGCAACTTGTTTTTCCAGTAACTGGAGAGTGTTGACACAAACATGTCAGATCTCGAATGCCATAAATGCCATACAATTAAGTCAAATAAAATTTGTTTTATTTTGTTAAGTCTTATGTCATACCAAACCTTACTTACAAATACATCTGCATTATGAAGTCAAAATAAAAATATGGGGTACACAAGGGAACACTTTAGAACTTAACTTTAAAATTTAATCAATGGCAATTGACCTTTTAATTGGTTTAGTTTTTTGTTCAAACATAGTTTATGATTCTTAAGGCCTGTTGAACAAACATAGTATTGATTCTTCAATCACCGAATTGGCAATCAGCTTTATCCTGGATTGAGAACAGTTTGGGTTGCAAATGTTTATTAAAAATCAAAACCTCCGATAAACTGACCATATATTGTGACATGACCTAAATTGATACATAACGTTAGCTTTGTGGGTATTTATTTACTAGTTATAATTGCTTGAATCTATTTGTATCTGATAATACAGATTACTTAAATATATAGGATAGCTAGATTATACAAATAATGATTTAAACATAAAGGTTATTTTCATATCGAATCATATATAAAATTTAAACAATATAATTTACTCGGGCTGGACCTTATCTCAAATTTTATTTCTATGTAATTAAATAAGTTAATTTCTTTCCTTTAACTGCTTTGGAGCTAAACAATTCTCTATAACTTCATTGTATAGTTGAAAAACTTTATTTGAAGACGCCATAATTTACACTACTATTCTTTAAAATTGGACACACCCAAAATAAATATAAAAAACACTTTAATTTTACTAACCACTAAAATAAGGCTGCAAAAATCAATTCATTATTAATTATGTTATGTTTCCCATCAACATGATGATCGGAGAATCAAACAGTCGCTGGAAGAGAATTGGCTAGTTTTCTTGATCAAAGATTTGATCGACAATCAACTCCTAATTATTATTAATGGTACAACTGAAAATGAGTTTGGAGACAATGATTAGAGATCAGCTTACATCTGAGCTCTGAAAGTCAGTGATTTGTGCAACCTACCCTTTTTATATAATTTAATTTTATCAAAGTAAAACTTCTATTGACGCGAGACAAATTATTATAAGTTAATTTTATCAAGATTATTAATACGCTGTATATATAATCTTCGAAAACAAGTGCCTAAAATTGCTGACGTAGTGGATGTCGCATTAGCTGCATTAGTTAAAAAAGTATAATTTGGTGCTATAGGAATACTAAGTCTATTGATCATATCTAAAACTGGTACAGGTACTTTGGTACAGATACATTTTGAACATAATTTTATGTGTTAAATTATAAAAATAATCTAACTACTTCAAGGAAACTTAATATAGAACATGTAGATAGTGCGATAGTGCGAACGAGTGCATCAAAATAAAACATATCAATATGTTTTTAAATTTAATATTGGATATCTATATTAGAAGCTGTACTAACTATAAAGGGAAAAAAAACTGAAAACAGCTTCGGTTTGTATTATATCTGCTACTTTGTTTGTAAATACCTGCTTTTGTCAATTAATTTGAAAGTTATTAGGAAGGCAAATACAGACAAAACTTCTTATTAGTTTGTTATATTTATTAATAAAGATTAATAAATACATTTTAAAAACAAATATTTTATTGGTCCGCACGGTTAGCAAGTATAAAATGATCATTGAGTCAAAAGGGGGTAAACGATGGTATATAACTACTGAGGCTAGTTGGAACTTCAGGGTTCACAATGGAGGAGAAAGTGCGATGGTAAAGGTTATTTCCTAGACGTGGAATGTGAAGTCCTCATGCAAATAATAGCTCGTACAAACTTATAGCTCTCTCAATTCCTATGTATAATTAGTAGTAAGTACAGTTAAAATACCCTCCTATTATTTGTTAGGATAGGATAACATTTCTCTGACCACTGAACGCGAGTGGGAATTCTGGCTATAAAAACTTTTTAATGCATCTGTTATACGTCTGTATAGACACACAGCCAATTACCCTAAACCTATTACCCTAAGTTCGCGAAATGGGATGTTTATTGCTCGTATTACGTTTTATCGGTTTAATGGGAGGGGAACCTTTTACAGTGTAATTTTGGTAGCACTTGTTAACATTTACGAGCCAGCTATGGTTGAATAGGTAATGTAAAATATAGTTTAGTTTAACACAGTGTTTTCCAACTGGGGGGTCGCTTCATGTTTTGGGTGTGTCGTAATGGTTTTTCGTTTTGTTTTTCAGCACTTCGTCTCACTACCCATTTGGGCTGGATACGCTTATGGGCCAGTTTCATAGTCAAATTTAGTACGCCTCAAGTGCGGCGCTAAATTAAATACAAGACGACACCTACCTTAACTAGAATGGAATGGGCTGTTCTCGCATAGGAAACTGGCCCATTCCATTCTGGTTTAGGTAGGTGTCGTCATGAACTTAGTGTAGCGCCGCACTTGAGGCGTACTAAACTTGACTATGAAACTGGCCCTATGCACTAATTCCACTGGGGTTTTAGGGATAAGGGAGGCTAAATTTTTAGGAAGTGTAGCCACATTTGCGTGAAAGAAGTGTGAAAAACCATTTAGTAAAAACCACCTTCGGTACACCCAACCGAGATTAGAACCTCGATCTCCCCGTCATCGGCAGTCTAGTCTACTGCGAGAGTAGCGCCTTAGTCCATGTGGCCACCGAAGTGGGTCGTAATACTTGTTGAGGTTATAGATTCATGTTTACTTTTTAAAGGGATTTTAATGATTAATAAGAGGAAGGTGCAAAATCCAAATATACATGTAGTTTCTCAACATGATGCTTAAGTTAACTCTGAAAATATGCTTGATGAGTTAGTTTTCTGTGGCAGTCTCGTGTTTAGGCGAGTGACGCTGCTAGCATAACCTACAAAATACCCACTAGGATCGTTTATTCTCTTTTGAGACATCAAAGTCGCATTCTTATGTCATAATATAAACCATTTATGATAGGCCTACATGAATAAAGATCCACCCACTTCGGTGGCCGCATGGTCTAAGCACCGTTCTCGCAATAGACTGGTTGCCTATAACAGAGATATCGGGGCTCGATTCGCGTCGGGTGTACTGAGGGTTGCTTTTCTTAAATGACTTTCCACTCTCCCTCCACGAAAATATGGGTAAACTTCTTCTAAATTTAACCTTCCTAATCCCTAGCTCATTAGTGTAATTAGTACATAAGCGTATTATAACCCAAACTGGTGGTAAGATGCGGTGCTAAAAAAAGCTTTGTTTTAAAGTAGAGATGGGTCGAATCTTATATTTTTTTAAAATATTAATCCTAATCCTAAATTTTCTTTTGAATCTCGAATCCAAATTCGAATCCTTAAATCCTTAAAATGTACAATTTAGGAAGAATTATTAAAGGCTTGGTACCACTCACAAACACTATTTTGTTTACCATATCTTTTGACTCATAAAAATTTACCCTTTTTGAGTAAATTAATTATATTCATACAATCTTCCTGTTTTATGATTTTTTTATCTTCCCAATTACACAAGACTATATAGTTACTTTTAACAATAGTGATTGTGATTTAAGGTCAAAACTTTCCTAGATGTATTCGAGATATCTTTTTTTAAGATTTTTAACGAATCTCTAATCTCCCAAATACCGTAGAATTCGAGAGATGCGTGTACTGAAGATTCAAGCGTGACATCTGTAATTTGAAGTTATTAGTTTTCAGTTTATTTTTAACAAGCATATATGGTCTGACTTGGCAACCATTTCACTAACCCAGTCTGTGAAGAATGTGCATTACATGAACAATTCTAAAAATACACTTTTTCATATTACTGGGCCCACTGGATCGTTGAAACGTGTTGCAAACCTTCAGAAAGCCCGCGGGGTTTTAAGAAGGGGTTTGCTATTTACAAATATCGTTCACGCCAAATTAAAGGTGAAAGGTATAAACATGATTCTATTACATTAGAATTTTTTCATTTAATTTATTGATTACAAAAAACTGTTGAGACGTAAATTTAGCTGATTTTTAAAATACAACCCGCCTCGGTGGCGTAGTTGGCTAACGCGCTAGTCGTGTTGAGCTTGACTGCTGAGGACGGGGAGATCGAGGTTCGAATCTCGGTCGGGTGAATTGGGGGTGGTTTTTCCTAAATGGTTTTCCACTTTCCCTCCACGCAAATGCGGGTTCACTTCCTCTAATTCAACCTTCCCAATTCCTAATCCATTAGCGTAATTAGTACTTAAAGCGTATAACCCGAACGGGTAGTAAGACGCGGTGCTAAATAATAATAATAAAATTTAAAATACATTTTACGTGAAATGTCNCTAATCCATTAGCGTAATTAGTACTTAAAGCGTATAACCCGAACGGGTAGTAAGACGCGGTGCTAAATAATAATAATAAAATTTAAAATACATTTTACGTGAAATGTCGAGATTTTGAGAGCAAGATAAATAGTAATAAAGGCATCCAGCCTTCCTTGAAATATAATCCTAGTAAGGCCACAAAATCAGATTATTAGAAAAGTGAATACTGTTTTGTTTGTTTTGAAGCTTTATAATTGACATTCTCCTCAGAACTAACATGATGTGATTTCCCTTGACGCCCATAACACTGACCAGTAAATCGAGTCAATGGACAGTGAAGATCTAGCATTATTTCTGTTTATTTTTATAGTATTCTTCATTTAACCCTTTTAAAGCACTACATGTGTTTATGTATTCTAGGTTTTAAAATTATCGTATCACTAATTAAATTAACTTTTGTTTTATCACCGAGTCTTACTTACTACCCGTTCGGGTCGTACACGTATGTATTATTTACGCTAATGGGTGAGAGAGGAATAAGGTTAAATTTAGGAGTGAATGTATCCACATTTGCATGTAGAAAGAAATACTTGATTCATCCGACTGAGATTTGAACCTTGATCTCCCCGCCATCTGCAGTTCAATCTATTGCGAGGGTGACACCTTATTAGATGATGCGGCCATCGCAGCTGGTACATTACAAGTTAAGTTTGTATATTAAATCAACAACTTACATGGGAAAATATCTAAATCTTCTTGGTATTGAATATATTTAATGTGTTTGCTTCGAGATTGTAAACTCATCTCATTATAGACAGGTATGTTACCCACATTGGTGGGAACGTGGGCAAAATGTCTGACTCGGGTGTCCTGAAGGTTATTTTTTCTAAATGTTTTCCCACTCTTCCTCCATACAAATGCAAGTAAATCTCTTCAAAATTAAACCATCATTATCAATATACCATTAGAATAGTTAAAATGAGTAAACTAAGGCTCTATAGTCCCAATAGATTAAACTGCTGAATACGTGGAGATCAAGGTTCGATCCCGGTCCGATGTACTGAGGGTGGTTTTTCCTAAGTGTGTTTCCGCTCTCCCTCAATACAAATGAAGGTACACTCCCTCTAAATTCAACCTTCCTAATTTCTAACACATTAGTGTAATTGGTACATAGGAGTATAACCCGAACGGTTAGTAAGACGCGGTGCTACAAAAATATGAGTAAAACCGGAACGGGTTGTAAAACACAGTGGTAAAAAAATTAATATTAAGAAAAAATAGTGAATCAGACACGATTCTCAAATGCCTATTTAGTTTTTTTTACATATTAACTCTAACCACGACTATTTTTTTATTAATACAGTAAACACACATCTGCTATTTTATTGGGCCTGTCAACCCAATGTAATAACTGCTTCTTTTAGTGTAAGGAGGAAATAAAAGGATATACATTAACTTATCTAGAGCAAACAAATAAAATCTCGTGTGTGTAACCTCATGATTTTCTAAGACCTCTCGGGATTTTTTAAGTATCTGCATTAAGACGCAGCGCTAAAGGGAAAAAAAAGGTTTCTCGTAATTTTATCCCCCCCCTCCCCCCCATAGATGGTCGCATGGTCTAACGCGTCACTTGTGTTAGAGTGGCTGTCTCGCCGGTGATTGTAAGGTCGGGTTTTAAATCCCGGTTGGTTGTACTAAGGTCAGGTTTATCCTAAATAGTTTCCTACTCTCCCTCCGCGCCAATTCATGTACATTTCCTCTAAAATGCTCCCTTCCTCATCCTTATTTGACTAGCGTAATTAATGGATGCGTATAACCCAAACGGATACTAAAATTATGTTTAAAAAAAAGTACAAACCTTTTAAGACCATAAACTATGATTAAAACTACTTGATACTAATATAATAAGATAAGTACCACTGGCTCTATAGACTACCTCTTTTGTATGGATTTAATACTACTATGAATTAATAGTCCTATCTTCTCTGACTTATAACAAATTATCACCTCTGACAAGACGTGTATTAATCACAACTTGTGAATGTGAGGAATGCCAGGCCTCCACCGTGGTTCTGTTTCCACGTAAAACTGTAGGTCCTCCATTTCATCTCGCAATATCACTACCATTACACATTAGCGTAAGTGCGTATAAAGTGAACGGATTTCGGTGCTAATAATGAAAGTTAATAATAATAAAACAAATAATATATATTAGTAGACTTTATTTTGAATTTTTCACAAATTTAATATCTATTTCTTTAATACAAAAGAGTATGTTTTGTCAGCCCCAATATCGACATATCTTATGGGTCTAAATCGACATATGTGGTCTTTAATAGAAATGTGTTGATCTTAAAATGTGCGACTGCTGTTGAAATTACAACGTTCTCTACCAGAAGTCTAAAATGTCACCCCCGCACTCTCCCTATCACCTCCCACCTCATAATCCCAGACGCATCTCCGGAACCTATGAGACGAGTCGTTCTCGGCCTTTTAACGGAGACAAGATCTTTATCGAGGAATGAAAAGGCGGTGAACAGAATATTTTGCCAATAGGCAAAATTGTAACGAATAATGTTGTATATACTGAAGTTTTCTAAAACACTTTGTGAATATGAATGCCTCAAGAATATGTTATATAGATTTTCTCTTTTAAAATAAATTGTCTTTAAAACTAAAATTTACTTCGCTTTATATTTTATTCATTTGAGAAAATTTTTATTTCTTTAAACTAGATAAATCCTTTATTAAGAATAGTATTTCTTTTTCTATTTTCACTTAATTACTGTCAAATTTTCGTACAAGTTTGCTAGTTTGATATTGTCTTTTATAAGTAATTTATCCTGTAATTAAATATACAATGAAAGGAATCACTAAAATAATCATATTTTGTTATAATAGACACACAAACCCACCTAACTTTAGCACCGGGAATTGAACTTTATCCTGGTCTTTCAGCTCATATCTTAGACTTCATTCCAATTTTCGTGGGAACGGCCTTAACTGACAGCTAAAGAAGCTATTAGATCTACTTTCACGTGATCTGCATATGTCCCTTTTGATATATAATGCCTAAAAATAATAGAATAGTAAAATGTTATTATTTTTTGCAAAAATAAAATGTTTGTATTTTCTAAAAGGCTCTTTCGTTGAAAATTATACAGTCAAGGCTAGTCAATGTCTATAGAAGAGATTAGGGCAGTTAGATTAATGCAGCCGCACTGAGGTGGAACAGCTATGGAGAAAAGACGATGACAAATTACATGTGGGAAACCACCTCCAGTATATTCCACTGAGATCCAAACCTTTATTTCTTCTTCACCGGCAGTCATGAACGAACTGGACGTCTTAGACCACAGGATCATTAGTGCGGGTATTATCTGTGTACAAAGAAGAAAATATACGAGTTAAAAAAACACCAAGTGGATTGAACAAAATTCCAGTCAGTGATGGACCTATTTAACCCTCAATTAAAGGGTCAAGTCGTGATAGAATCAGGTATCCCCCAAACTTTTAGTTTACCTCTATTCACTTAGCTACGGGGACGGCAGCATTGCCGTTGATATTGTCAATTATATCATAAATATTTTTTATTTACATATATAACGTATAGCCGCTTTTCCTATCAGATAGACGAAGTGACGAATACAGTAACAAAGA
This sequence comes from Timema californicum, assembly GCA_902141385.1. Lineage (NCBI taxonomy): Eukaryota > Metazoa > Arthropoda > Insecta > Phasmatodea > Timematidae > Timema > Timema californicum. The sequence goes on from CABFOW010001573.1 coordinate 135,678, forward strand.
TATACAAAGAAGGATGGGAAGGATGAAACATAAGAGAGATATACAAGTTGAACAAATCTGTTTATTTAAATTTAAACAAGTTGAAAGTATTACAAATGATTTGACGAGATAATATACAAAACATTCCATTGTTTATTGATGTGAATTATATCTCTTACTTTAGACATTGCTGCCCCAACTGGGAGCCTTAGGTGTGAAGTACCTTGGTTTGACCTGCAACCATGCATGACAAGTATGGTTGTGTCTTTATTAGAAAAGGGTGTAACTCGTTAAAGTAGAACAAACAAATTTTAAAACGAAGGTGCGTCTGCCTCACTACAACGGCAATTTAAATTGGATGCAAATATTGATTTAAGGTTAAGCAACATTGCATAACACCACGCCAGCCTTGCGGCTACTAGACACTAACCTAATAAGCATATAAAAGAATAATAGCTAACAATATATAATTCTATAAAGTCCTAGTTTAAAGAGTTACAACGTTGGTAGTTAAACGATCTAGCAAGCATGAGCTAACTCCATATTGAGTTAAGAGATACAAAGGTTAAGTTCCGAGAAGAGGAACAATATTATTATTAGCACCGCATTTTACTACCCGTTCGGGCTATACGCACTTACGCTAGTGGGTAATGGTATGGTGATTGTAAGATGAAATGGAAGACCTACAGTCTAACGTGTAATCCGAACCATGGTGGAGGCCTGGAATTCCACACATTCACAAGTTGTGATTAATACACGTCTTGTCAGAGGTGAAGGAAGGGTTTGGCAATCAAATAAATCTGGGACCGAGGATTGAAGCCCGGACCCACAGCACAGAAGTCCAACACCTTACCCCTAGACCGCCAGGTCACCTGAGGAACAATAAGTTTATAAATAGTTAATGGCGAGCTACCAGGAATCTAGGGCGTAAATATACTATGGTTGAACTATTCCTCATTAGTATTGCCTGGTAATTCAATAGTATATTTAAATTTCAACACAAGTCTGGACACAGACTATAACAACTGCAAACAGTTAAACATTAACTAATTCAAGCGCCGCCTGAAGGGGGCTGGACAAAATAACACCACGTGGGCTACTACTCTGAACTAGTAGCATACCCACGAGATGAGTACCTTACTAAGGTACAACAATAGAAAGATTAGAGATTGGTATCAGTCAAAGACTCAACTAGGTCGTGGAACAAAGCAATAGATTACCCGATCTCCACCTTTTTTTATATCTAAAGGCTTAGACTATCTGGAACATGGCCATTCAGTATAGGGCGTCTGGTTATGGTCCAGATATTTAAGACTTGTCTTATGGACATAGAAAAACAGATCAGAAAACCTGACATTCAAAACTATGTCTTATGGACATAGACAAAACAGATCACGAAGACCCTATAAAAAATGACTAGATCTAAATTCACATAGTCACAGACTTTATTTCATCTGCGGTGAGGAGGCGAGACCGACGCGTCAAACATCGTGAACACCGCTTGTTAGTCCACTAGTCCTCGACGATTTATAGGATGTTCCTACGACGAGTCGTTAGAATAGAATACAAAATATGAGTCGCAGTCGCATATTAGCTTGATCTGATGCACCCTGAAGGGGAGCACGAGATCAAATTCCAACACGTATCGACCAATTGGTCACACCGTGTGGTTTCGGAATCTAACAGACGAGTTGTCGCGTTTCGCGAAGTTTCTGAAACAAAGAAAAACATATTAATATTGGTGAGGGAAAAACAAAAGTATGTTGGGAAACCGAATAAGGTTTTTTAGAGTTACGCGCGGAGACTCTACTCTATAGGGAGCTAGGTGGGAGCCTTCCAAACCACTGTTTGACACTTCTAGCTTATCCGAGCAGGGCTTTGGGATGTCGATGGCACCCTCCAAGGTCGATAACGTAATTCCCAAGCCCCTAGATAAGAGGATTGGTAGCACCGGGAATTATGTCGTAAAAGGACTGCTGTGTTCTTCTCCACGTTAATACTTGCCCTCCAGGTGGTCAACCACCCCTCCAACTGTGCCAGGTGCGTCTGGAGTCGCCTCTCTACCAGTTGCCCTCGCCACGACTCCGCTACTAGAGCCGTGTCGTCCGCATACAGTGCCAACTTGGTGTCTGGGGATTTAGGAATGTCGTTCACATACAGAATTAAGAGCAACGGGCCCACGAACGAACCCTGCGGCACTCCAGCCTGGATGCGTCTGACTTGGGAAGTGGCGTCTCCAAAGGTAGTAGAGAAAGTGTAGTGGGATAGATAAGATTGTACAATCTTAACTAGGTAGAAGGGCAGGTTCAGGGAGAGGAGTTTGAAAAGGAGACCTTCGTGCCAAAAACGGTCGAAGGCCTTTGCCACTTCGAGAAAGACAGCACCAGTCAGCCTGTTGATGTTGAAGTTCTTCGTGATCTGCTCCACGAGCAGGACGAGTTGGTGAGACGTAGCGTGTTCCGCCCGAAAGCCGAACTGCTCGTCTACCAAGATGCCCGCCTCGCGAACATGTCGGGTCAGTCTCGTCAGTAGAATCTTTCGAACAACTTGCCCAAACAGTCGAGAAAGCTAATCGGTCGGTAAGATGAATCTAGTGCTGAGTCCTAACCCGGTTTATGAAAGCAGAGAACGTTGGCGTGCTTCCAGAGCTCGGGGAAGTGTCTCAGAAGCAGGAAGGCGTTGAATAACTCCACACGAGGAAGTTTATTGCCTCCAAGGGCAGCTTTCTGAGGATCGCGTTATTGATACCGTTGCATCTGGGGGCCTTGTTTAGTTTTAGGGCGGCTAACGCCCGCGACATTTCTGTCACCTCCGTGGGTTCAGGTTCATCCAAGGGTCTGTACGAGACCCCACCGATGACCTGAGCCACGTGCGCAATGTGCACCGGGTCTGACGGGTCGTCAGTCGGTATAAATTGTGCCTCTAAGTGTTCAGCGAGAGCATCGGCCTTCTGGTCAAAATATGAAGCGAGGGATGGTGGTTTTATACAAGATGCACTGAAGTATTAGGAAAGGGAAATAAAAGGAGGGGGGAGGGTGCTCTTCTAGAACAAATTAGAATGCCTACTAGCGCTTGGAGATGGCCGCTGATGACAACATTGGGGAGCGGACAATAATTACAGTTGATTCTGGCAAGTAAGCAAGGTATCTGTTTGTTGAACTTCCACCAGGAATAGTTAAGCAGTCAGCTGGGGCAATTTGTCCTCAGGTTTGGACGTTTCCAGCAATACGATTTCACAGTGAGTTTATATCTGCCACACATTATTTGAATTTATTAATTCTTGGATTTATAGTGATAGCCTACACAAATATTGGGTATTTCTTTGAGTGTTCGTGCTCTTGGGTAGTTAGCACGTTGCACTAAAATCCATGATGTGTCTGTATGTCCTTCCAATAATCTTTCTCCCGCTTCCCAATAACCTAAAAGGCGTAAATTTGGCATAGACTCTATGGGGCATGCCGGTTTAATGATAAAAATTCGAAACTTAAAAAATCCTAAATGGCGGACAAAATGTAATTGAGTCCTTTAAATCCGAAATTTGGTGTGGATGCTATTGAGCAAGCCACATTTATTAGAAAAATTCGATACTTGGAAAATCCAAGATGATGGACTAAATATGCTGGACGCAAAATACAAACCGAGTTCTAGAGTGATTAAATTTTGTATGGACGCTATGAAGCATGCCATCTTTATAAGAAAAATCCAAAATTTGAAAAATCCTAGATGGTGGATGCAACGTACCAATTGAGTTTGATTTGGATGGATTGGAAGTCTTTCCCCTGTTGTCCAAAATTGCTCCTGTTGGAAACAGGTCTAGCTTCTAGTATATTTAAAAGCTGCTCTGTAATATAAATACCTGCATTATTGTAATTTCTTTACACGTTGTTTCACTATATTGTTTACACTAAAACGAGTTAAATATATCTTCCAGCCCGCAATAGTGGAAACAGGGATTAAACTTGGGTGGATATAATTTGGTTTGTTGGTGATGAAGAGGTTAGTGTTTGAATCCCATAATAGTGTACTAAAAAGGTTTTTTTTTAACTTATTGGTTTCCCACTTTCCCGTGATGAAAATGCTACTACATACCTTAGAAATTTTAATTTTATCATTTAATCATCGCTTATAAAGAGCTAAATAATATATTCTTAAAATTAAAACTGTCTTAGTTTAGATTCCAGTAGTGTTGTGAGAAAGGCACTCTTTAAATATTCGCCGATGTCGAAGCTGAAATCATATATGGTGTTTGTTGGTGTCAAGTAACACTAGTTGTAATTTTTAAATTATAGGTGACTTGGCGGTCTAGGGGTAAATTGTCAGATTTCTGTACTGGGGGTCCGTGGTTCAGTCCTCGGTCCCGGCACAGATTTATCTGATTGCCTAACCCTTCCTTCACCTCTGACAAGACATCTTGTGAATGTGGGGAATGC